>WEIT01002043.1:762-76810 GCA_013389985.1 Dryoscopus gambensis | reverse complement strand
TGATGTGATAACAAAGGGAAGGACTCCCAGACCTTTCAGGAACTACTGTAGTTCCTGAAAGTTTTGTTAGCCAACATTGTCTTTAAATGGAGGACTGTGCCCTTCCGTAACCTTTCAGCTAATGATTACAGTCACATCTACTGTGTTTATCTCCAGCACATATGTTTGCAGTAATAATAATCAGCTCTCCAACACTACTGTGCTTTTGTCCAGTTAAATATACCCAACAAGAAAACACCCTGTTTTACTAGAAGCACACAATGAGAAGGTCAGGCATGTATTGTTAATAGAATTGAAGTCTTTTTCTGCTAAGGTTTATTCTGAGATTTTTTTTTTATGAAACTCACCTAAGTAATAGGAAAAAAGTAGTTAATCTTTAAGTAGCCTCTAACACAGATCTCATAATTTCAGGGAAATAGTTATCTAAATAGCCCTTAGTTATCATGTAAGCAGAAATTACCAGGAAATGACGTTCCTTCTGCTGGAAAATAGGCCAGCTGTGCTTGTTTTGGCTCCCCCCTGTTGTTTTCCATGTGGAAAATATTCAGGCAGAAAGGCTGTGCCTGTCCCTTATTAAAAATGTTACATGGCTAGATGGAGTTCACCACAAAGCTTGTGTGAAAGAAGCTCTTGTCACCAAAGCCATTCATCTTAACTCCTCCTTTGCCCAGCCTTGCTTCTGAATTGCAAACCCAGTTGTGATTTGTGACCTTAGAGACATGACTGCTTTCCTGTGTTTCCACTCAAGGTGGTGAGGTTGAGAAAACTGGCTCAGCAGATTGCAAACTGCAAACAGTGCATCGAGCGCTCGACATCCCTCATCTCTCAGGCTGAGCAGTCGCTGAAGGAGAATGATCATGCTCGCTTCCTGCAAACAGCGAAAAATATCACTGAAAGGTAAAGGAGACGTTCTTCTCAATGAAAAGGAAAACCTCACTTTAAGGCAGCTGGGTTGTCATAGTTGCTGTATTGTCTTGTCACACCACAGATGTGGTGAAAGGCGGGGGGGTAGTTGACATATTCCCCCAAAATGCTACTTCGTGCTGTACCAGAGTGGGAATTACCTTACTGTAATGCTAAATCAAAACATCCTTTGAGAAGAGGAGCAGTCAAAAAAGAGTGCATATTAAGAGTTAGAACAATAACAGCATGCACAAGTGAAAGAGATAAAATGGTTGCCAAGCAGATGTCTGATGTTAAACACACTAAAAAAAACAGGTTTATGGCTGAAATTCCTACTTGATGAAAAATTCTGAAATTGAGAAAGAAATCTAGGCGTATGTACATTCCTTAGAAGAAACTGGGAATTATCTTAAAGGATTCATATTCTTCACAAAATAGCAAGCTACAAGATAATGAAATGTGTAACTTTGTGAATCTGTACCATGCATCTTGAAGAGATGGAGATTCAACAGTCCATTGGAAGTTATAGCAGTTGCTGTGTTGGGTCCCTGGGTGTAGGAAATTTCCACTCCTTTCAGGATCCTGGCTCCTCTTCAGCATGCCAGATATATCAAGGGTCCCAAAGATAAGGACCATGCTGTCAGAATATTTGGTCTGGTTTTCAGTGCAATGCTGTGAATGCTGAAACATTCCCATTGAGTTTTTCTCATGAAAAAATATTCTGCTGGAATATCACCTGTTTAAAAATCAATCAGAAAAATTTTTTTTAAAATTTAAAAAATTAAAAGAAAGGAGAAAACAGACAACAAAGAAGAAAGACATCAAAAGTATACTTTTTAATATTTTTTTTAAATAGCTATTTTTTATATTTCTGCGTTCACATTACACCTTCACATTTTCCAGCCAATTTCCCCCAAATCCAAAGCATGAAATTCTCTGGTCCTATTACATTGAGGTTTTTTTTAACTCTATCACTTACTCCGGTGTGCTGTATCAGTCTTCATCAAAGCTAATTATCAGTTTATAAGCAAGCCAGCGACAGTGGGTTGCCTGTTACAGATTCAGAGAATTGAAAGTCAGTTTAAAAGGGCAAGGCCGGGCCAGGCAGTGAGTTATATGTCGTGTCTCAGACCATGGTTTGTATTCTGTCGCCAAGCAACATTATGGCATTCCAGTTGAAGCCAGTAGTAAAACTACAACGAGTATCAAAAGCTGAAGGTGGGGGGCTGCCCTGTTTTTCAGTATTCAGCAGAACCAGCAGTAGGGCAGGAACCTGTGGAGACACAGAGCTTTCTAACTGACTACCAAGGAATATTCGGAGAAGCTCCATTTTGAACTTGTAAGCCAGAACAGTTGCATCATAAATACAATCACAGGAGAGACACTGGGAGAGCAGAAATGAGACAAGCTGCCAAATGTGCCCAATCAAACTTAATTCTTGGCTATCACAGATTGCTGTCTGTAATGAGATGGCTGTGAACACCCTGAAAATCAGAGAATCATTCCAAGCAGTGAATAAAACTGAGGGTAAAAAAACCACCAAGTGCTTGCAGACAAATTGCAAATGGAAAAAGAGGCTAAATAGGATTAATAAATTATTCCTCACAAGTAACTCTCTTAGTTCTCATGTGGTGAGCAACATTTTGTTCACTTTTAGACTGCTCATGTAACAGTCTCACCAGGGCTCAGAGTTCCAGCAGCTAAAGCAGTCTCCTGAAATCATGTTCATTGCATTTCTTCATCCACACATTTCAAAGTAATTGCAGTATAATATTCTCTGTTTTAAGCACAACAGGTAACTACACAAGCAAAGTCATTACATACACTCTGATGATTTAGGTCATGCATTATTTATAGTGGGTGAAGTGCATTTATCCTAGAAAAACCCTTTCCAATCAAGTACAGTGTCAACAGTAGGCAGAATTACAGGATAAAATTCAAACCTCTGAACCTAATATGGTGACATGGTGTCTGAAATATTGAATTGCTGATCTCACCAAAAACTGACTGTAACATATGTGATTACACCCTTGTGCACCCTTTGCATATGCCCAAACCACAGTCTAAAAAGACTTGGTGATATAAAAAAAAAATCTGTCCTAGGATCTACTTTAAACTAAGTTCTACATCCACAGCTGCAAGAAAAACAATGCTGAAAACTGTATAACAAGAATACTTACTAGGAAATCTCCTCAGCTCAGCTTTTGAAAACTATGCTGAAGACAATGAGATGTACAGCTCAGTTTTTGACTTTCCTTATTTTATTTTCCTATAATACTACACAAAACCCCCACAAAAATATAGTCCTTAGTAAACATTTGTCCTGGAGTCATTTTAGTCCTGTTTACAGAAAAGGAATACTCTAATTTGGGAAAATTTTAAATTGAAGCAATCAAATATTTTGATCAGACGTGTCTTGAATGACAGATAGCAGACATGCATTGCATGCACAGTTGTCTTTTTACCTGCAAACTGAAACATTTGCCCAATTTCTGTTGTATAGCATGAGATTTAGTGATCTGTCTCCTTAAACCAGTGAAACTTTCTATAAACATATGTAGTATCTAGGTCTCCAGAAATATGCATTTTGAGATACCAGGCTGAAGGGTCTGAAAAATGCTTCCTGATGGCATTTTTCTTGTGAAAGTTCGTCTCTTTGTATTAGCACACCTGGACAGAGAAAATGTGGATGTAGATCCTGAAATGAGGTAGGAGAGGAAACTTTTCAGTTTTGGACGAAGTATAAGTCTGCACACATGTTCTGCAGGGAAAAGCCTTTTAAAATGAACCATGCTGACATCTATTTGTTTTATCTCCCTCCTGTGCCTTTTGAAGTTAACAGCAGTGTGCTGTGCTGAACAGCTGAGGAGGTGTGGGGACTGCACCAAGCCCTTGGGACAACAGTGCCAAGGCACGCCTGGAGCAAGGAACTGCTTGGAAAAGCAAGGATTGGGAGAGATGCAGCATCTGTCAGGGTTGCTTAAAACACAGCTAATTATAGAGCTCTTTCTTCTTTGGTCCAATGGGTAATTGAAAAGAAGAATTCAAGGGATATTGTTGCTTAACCAATATTTTGTTAAAATCTTATCTGACACTGCATGTTAGGCCTAAGCTCAGTTAAAAAAAAAAATTGGAGATCTTTCTCTCAAAACCAAAAGTGGTAGGAGAAGTTCTTAACTTAAACCATATAAATAAAATACATGTAGAAGCTTTTGTCAAGCTTTTTGAGAAGCTATAACAATCATATTGATCAGGTCCACCTTGATATGAAAGTTGTTGTGTCCTGAGTGCTAAAAGATATTTTTCTTTTCATTACAGAGTTTCCATGGCAACTGCATCATCCCAGGTTCTAATACCTGAAATTAATCTCAATGATACTTTTGATACTTTCGCGCTTGATTTTACCAGGGAGAAGAAATTGTTGGAATGCCTTGACTACCTTACAGGTACTTTTCTTTTCTTGAGGTGTTACTATTATATATTCCTCATAAAACAGTAATGATAGTATTTTCGTCAGTCCTCTCTGTGGTTGCAACTTTGGCTGATTGCCAGGTGCTCACCAAGCCCCTCTCACTCCACCTCCTCAGTAAGGGGTGAAAATAAGATTAAAACTCATGGGTTGAGATAAGGACAAGGAAATCACTCAAGAATTACTGCTACAGGCAAAACAGACTCAACTTGGGGAAGATTAATGTAATTTATTGCAAATTAATTGTAAAAGTAGGGCACTTAGAAATAAAAATAAATCTAAAAAAAACCTTTCCCCATTCCATCCTTCTTGGGCTCAACTTCACTCCTAGCTCTTCTACCTCCTCCCCACCGAGTGGCCCCTTGGGATGAGGAACGGAAGTTGTGGTCAGTTCACCATATGTCATCCCTGCCACTCCTTTTTCCTGGTGTCCTTCCCCTCTCTGGTATGGGCTTTCTCCCATGGAATGTAGTTCTTCATGAACTTCTCCAGCATGGTCCCTTCCAACCAGCTGCATTCTCCAAGAACTGCTCCAGAGCAGGTTCTTACCACCAGATGCAGTCCTTCAGGAGTGGACTGCTCCAGTGTGAGTCCCCCATGGGCCACAATTCCTGTGAGAAACCTTTCTCCTGTGTGGTCTCTCTCTGCAGGCTGCAGCTTCCTCCAGGGCATATCAGCCTGCTCCAGTGTGGGTCCTCCACGGCTGCAGGTAGAGATCTGCTTGACTGTAGTCTTCTGTGGGCTGCAGGGAAACAGCCTGCATCACCATAGCCTTCCCCACAGGCTGCAGGGGAATTTCTGCTCTGGCACCTGGGGCGCCTCTTCCCCCTCCTTCTTCACCAATCTTGGCATCTGCAGGGCTGTTTTTATCACATTTTCTCACTCCTCTTCCCCCGAGCTGCTGCACAGCCTTTCTTACCTTTTCTTTAAAATGCTATCACAGAGGCTCTCTCAGCTGAGTGATGGGCTCAGCTTCAGATCCTGGCAGGTGTATCTTAGAACTGATCTAGTATCTGTGTCTGATACTGAGTCAGCTCCTGATCGTTTCTGGCAGAGATAACCCTTGCAGCCCAGCCACTACCAAAACCTTGCTACATAAACGAAATACACTCTCCCTCATAATCCTGAATATATTACCTCCAGCAGCCCCAGAATGCCCCAGGAAGCATTAGGTGCTTCAAACAACTGGGATGCATTTCCTACTGCCTCACCCTGCATTCTTCACCACAAGTGTGAGGAAGTGGGATTGAGAAATGATTAAAAGCCACTGCAGCAGAGTGAAGAGAAAGAACAGCTGGAGTT
This sequence comes from Dryoscopus gambensis, assembly GCA_013389985.1. Lineage (NCBI taxonomy): Eukaryota > Metazoa > Chordata > Aves > Passeriformes > Malaconotidae > Dryoscopus > Dryoscopus gambensis. The sequence goes on along the minus strand of WEIT01002043.1, from coordinate 71,136 downwards.
CAGCCTGGAGCAGCCAGAGGAGGGAAAACAGGGACCAAACCAGATTTCCCAGGAGATGGACGCTCCAGGTGTTATCCTCTCCCTTGGGGCTGCCTCCTTGCTGCAGCAGATTGCTCTCTGGCAGAGTTCCCATGAGCAACCAGAAGCTGCTCAAGCAATCAACATCACAGGCTCAGCAGTGAAAGATGTTTTCTCATGTCAGTGACACTGTGTGTTTCCCCCATCACAGAGCTGGAGGGTCTGGCTGTGTCTGGAACGAGAGAGCACACAGTGTGCTCTGAGCCAGGCTGTGGGGTGGGTTCTCTGCACAGCAGAGCCCCACCTCGCTTAACTGAGATCTTTGGCCTGAAGGAGCCCACAGGATTAGACCCTTACTGAAAGCCTGAGTAATGTGCAGTCTCAGAGTGCACAATGACTCACAAAGAGAAACAAATTACTGTAATTTAGGGTGTTTTGATTTCAATGCCAGAATTAGAACAATTCATTCCAGCTCAATTGAAAACAGAAGAGATGTGGTAGGTTTTTATTTTTCAGGGTCTTTAAGCATCTGCTGTTAGCAGCAAGAATTTTCAGTGAAAGGCACAAAGCACTGTTAGAAGCATTGGAAAACATTTCCTGGGTCCATTCACTTGTCCCAGTTTGCAGAGCATATACTTGTGTTAGTTCAGGAGACTGTGAGGGTGCAGAGCCTCCTCATTGCCAACCACTGTAATCTTTTCCATGCAGAGGGCTGGCTTATGGCTTCTCTTCAGAGGAAAGGCTGAGAAAGTCAGGGTTGTTCAGCCTGCAGAAGACAGGGCTCCAAGGAGACCTCATTGTGGTCTTTCAACACTTAAAGCATTTTAGTAGGGTCTGTTGAGACAGGACAAGGGGTGGTGGTTCTTAACCAAAGGAGGGTAAGTTCAGATTATGTATAAGGAAAAAAATCTTTAAAATGAGGGTGGTGAGACAGTGGGACAGGTTGCCAGAGAGGCTGTATAGGTTCCATCTCTGGAAACATTCAAGGTCAAGTTGGACAGAACTCTGAGCAACCTGTCCCTGTTCACTGACTGGAGATTGGGCCAGATGACCTTTAAAGGTCCCTCTCAAACCAAATTATTCTCTGGCTCTGTGATTCTATGAATAAGTGAACAGATTAATACTGGGAAGCACAAGACTGTGTGCATGCACAGGGCAGCAGCACCCCTGCCTGGTAGAGCTGTGGGGTTCTTGCTGTATCAAAGAGAAATTTTATCTGCAAGGAATTTCTTTATCACTGTGTGACAGATGAATACAATCAGTGTCTAACACATATTGAAGTAAATAAAACACAATAATAATGTGATAAGAGTAATTTCAGCTTCTTATACAGTTTCAGTGAAATATTATGGTGTCTGCCTCTCTCCAAATCTTCAGGAATTTTGCCACCATGTTGAGCATTCACTCCAAACTTATAAAAATCCAAGGAAATGAAAGGAAGAATTAAAACAAAAACAGACTCATTTGCCCTAACTTAGCAATCTATCTCTGAAATAATCAGTCTCATCTTCCTTTACAGTCGAAGAAGAGAAATAACCATCTCATTTAGAGGCGCATATATTGAGGCAGTTGACTCCATTCTGGAGTTGCCTATTTCTCCCAGTCGTCTCCAAGCAGAGGATAGATATACTCATGCAAATGCAGATAACTGTGGTTTAGATCTGTAAAGTTATATGAGGTGAATTCTGTCTAGCAGTCTGTTGCTGCATCCCTCAGGTCTTCTCCCCTTTGTACATCATATGTCAATATCATCAGCCTAATTGCTGTACACTACAGAAAACAAAGATTATATCTGTATCAAAATGAAGGGTTGTCTTGCTACAAAGGTATTTTCTGTGATCCATCCTGATGGCTGTGTCATTTACATATCTCCTTCTCTGCCTTTTTGCTAACTCATCCACAGTCTTAAAAAATTGCTCACAATGCAGTCTAAGGAAACTTGTATATATATATATCAAGAATTTTACCTTTTTTCTTCCTAGCAAACCATTTTTTTCCTTGCCCTTGATGCCCAGTTCTAGCTGGCTTTTCTTCATATTAATAAATAGCATATGGCTGCAGTGGCAAAATGCAAAGCACATGTCCAAATTATCTGCGCGGAAAATGCAACTTATGCAGACAGTTAGAATACATTTATGTAAACATATGTGTATAGATATATATGAGATATAGGTACCTATATATAATCCCAAGAGTAAAATGCATTTGGTTATTCTCTACTATTGTCCAGAAACTCCAGAGAAAGATTTATATTACTCCTTTCAGACTGGTGCATGGAATTTTCATAGATCATAAACTGAACACTTTGTGACGGAGTGAATTAGGCTTTACTTTTATCACGTTTCACAGTTAAGTAAAACAAAGACCATTTGTACATCCTAGTCATAGATCTATGCTGTGAATTAAGTGAAGAAGCCTACCTTATAACTATCATCTGTACTGCTTCTGAACAAAATGTCAAAACCTAAATTCCAGCTTCATTATCTCTGCTGTCAGTTGCTTTTGAAACAATTGACCTTGGCTGTCTCCTGGAGATTTTTTTTCTCTTTTGGTTCTTCCCAGTATAATATTTGTCAGATCTTCTTCCTCCTCCATCTTGCCAACCCTATCTTTCTTTCTTCCTAGGCTATTTCTTTACTGAAGAAATAAATTTAACTAGTTTGTGCTTATCATTTACGTAGACGTCTGTCCAAAGCTTCTGCTATCCAAATAAAATCTCTGATATCTTTCTGAAAGTTGTCAGCCTGACATTGAGATATCAAGCTCAGTATATTAAAACAATACTTTTAATCTTCATCTGACTGTTCTATCCCCTGTATATATAGCCTTGATATCGTTTGAAAGCATTCTTATCTTAACAGTTGCGCAAGCTCTTCATCTGGAAATCATCTTTTCCTAAACATGTATCTAGCTAGATCCAGACAATACATATGACTTGCAAACCCTCTGCACAATATTACTGTTATAAGGACTTCTTTTGTCCATTGTGAATCAAAAATGCTTGGTTTGTGTCTTAATACTTGGAAATCAATTGCAGGAGCATCTATTCTTTGACCTTGCAATTTGCCCTACTTTAGAAATCCCATCTGATAAAATGATAAGTTTTCTTCATCCATTAGTTCAGCTACGACTGCACAAAGAAATATGTATTGCCTAGCATATGCCAGCAATTTTTTCACACAGAAACAACTTCATTCTGGAAACTCTTCACAACCTGTCTTACTGCTTAGCTCTTTCAGCACTGAAAGATCAAAAACCAACTACGGTCAATGCTCACTCTCATGGTTTGAGCGTAATGTCTTCTCATTCTGTTGATTTTGAGCAGTCCTGGTCTACCTGAAGTCCTGGTCTACCATCTATGTCTAGATCGTTGTATGACGGAGCCCTTGGTAGCATCTTGTACACGACATGTTAATAATACATAAAATTTGTATTCACATCTGATGTAACTGTGCCTTTCAAATTCCTGCATGCTGGTTCAGTCCAGTGTCATGATATATGATGGAGTCAGTAATGATATCTGAGAGAGGTTCAGCACAGCTTCTGCAACTCCCTCACAGTCATACCAGCAATATGGATACTTCTAGCACCATTAAGTCAAGCAGATTGCTTAGGTCATCTGTTTGTTACTCAGTATCAAAATCCATAAGGAACCTTTACAAAGTCAATCACTGCATGACAGCAGGGAGAGGGAAACTGAGCAAGCAAAATGAAGTTGAGGTTGTGTTAGTCAATATCTGTGACCTTGTGCTGAGAGGACTTAGATAGAATCTCAATAGGCACCCAGGAGGCACTACATTCATGCTGGGATTCACTAGGGAGAGGAGCCATTCATTCTGCTTCAGAGCAAAAGCCATGCAGATGGCATGGAAAAGAAGGTGTTTTAAACTAACTGGGTTAAAAGGGAGTAGTTATGTTCATGAGATCAGTTACTGCTGAGAGGAAATTTAAGAAACTCCATTTCTAATATTAGTGCCTTTCAGGCATTTCAGGTATGGTTACTGACTTTTTAAGTGTGTTTACTCAGTTTTGAGTCAAAATGAAGTAAAACAGCCTTCAGTAATGATTCTTCTGTCTTGTGAGAGAGTGTTGATTCATAAAAGCTGGTGAATGAAAGCCTGAGTGTCTAAACCAGTTACCACTCCCAGATATCTTCTCTCATCCTCTATGGAGAAGTGTATTATGTCTTCCACTGCTGTGCTGGAAGCATACTGGGCTTCCCCTCTGGAGCAGTGGTGAAGCACACCCGAGTCAGGAAGGGGAAGTTGCTGGTGCAGCCTTGAGATCACTGAAGTCTTTGAGGAGGTTTTCCTGTGGCACAGAGCTCTGTAACAGTACTGGTGAATTCAATAACCAAATCACGCCCTACCAAACGCAGTACTGAAACTAACTGGTTGAGGTCAATCTCTTTAATTGCATTACAAATTTACTCTCTCTAAAGGAGTATGTGCCATGGAATTTTGAATTTGGCAGTCAGTTTGCTACATTATTTTGTCATACAAAGCATCTGAATGTAGACTTTCCTACCTTTCTGTAGGAGGAGCAGGTGCATTTATTTTATTCTGAGTGGTTTATGAAATGAATCTTGCCAAAGAGCTGAATTCATGCTGTATAGTCTCAGGCGAGTGTGGGTTAATCACAAGAGCCAGGGAAAATATGTCCTACTTAGGTCAAATCTCTCTCAGTCATTTTCATTACATGAAGGCTGTAGATTTCCAGCAATAAGGCCAGGTGTGCATATGAAAAGCAAATTTAGGCTGCAATTTTCAAAGAAGTTGAAGATGCTTAGGTGTTATTGAAACGCAGTTTACAGTTAATTAAATCTTCAGTAATTTTTGCTTTCCATAAATTAATATTTATTTTCTGTGTTGAAATAATAACAAGTACATTTTTCAAGTAAAATTTTCATTGTTAGGTGCAGGACGTGGCAGAAGAAAATTTTAGTTGAACACAAGCAGACAAAAAAAATGGATCTACTTGTATATTTGTAAATAAGACTTGTTCCAGTTTTTGTTTGGCCTTTGAAGGACAGGCAGAATTTTGAAATGAAGCCCTAGCTAGAAAGAAAAAAATTTTAAAACCCCCTGTGATTTTTCAACAGGATACATTTTTGGAACATAGCTGATATTACCATTAGTCTTCTCAGAAAACTCTGGACATTTTTTTTTCCACATTTTGATTATATTCTTCACCTGTTCTTATTTGACTTTTATTTGTCTTTCTTTTCATTAATACCCATCTGTCCCAAGGGTTTTTCTGACAAGTTAAAAAGAGGCATTGATTGTCTTCTGTGATTCAATATTTAAAGCATCACAAATCATGGCCATATCATGAAACACATTTGAACATTTCCTTATGCCCCTTGATTAAAAGAGGCTACTTGGAAATGTGTCTGCACTTTAATCCTTGGAAACATACATCAGTAAACCAGAGACATGATCTGTAAAAATTCTTAATGGAATATAAAATAGATGTTTCATAAAAATAAGATGTTGCAAAAGTAAAGGTTGAATTCCTTCAGAGGGACTTTTTTTGAGGCTATTATTTGTGGCTATCAGCAGTTAAAGAGCTGACAGGAAAAAAAAAAAACCCAAAACCAAACCACAAACACAGTTGCCTTTCTTTTCCTTTAATACAGACCCAATAATATTAAAATAAGATAATATTTTGGTTGTTTTAGCTTGAGCGCTCTCCTTCTTCACTTTGTGACAGCTGGGAGAAACGCTATTAAGTACAAGGATTTGTTATTTTTCTTTTCATGATGTGGCTTATAGGGAAGATGATTTGGAATGAAGCTCCCAGTGAGACAAGGATGTGGGAAGATCCACCAGTCTTTCAAAGAGAGACTCATTCCTTTGTTATTTAGGTGTTTGGCTTTTTAAAGATTGCAAACAAGAAAATTTAGACCCAAGTAAATTGCTTCAAGTTTCACTTCTTTTAAATAGTTCTTCAAAACAAACATGTATTAATATGGGAAAAGATTGTATATCTTGCTACATAGAGATCTTGCCTGTCGATTAGGAAAAAAAAGAGAGAGAGAGAGACAGAGGACTCCTGAGTGACTATTTGTTTGTAATATTCATACAGTCATTACGTTATGATAGGAACTCTTTATTTAATCCTGAAAAAAGTGAATTTTCTAACTGGCAGAAATTATATGCATCTATATTAGAAAGGATAGCTAAGAGATCAATAAAAATTGAGAAAATTGAGCATTAAAGTATGAGTGTTGGGAGCTGCCCCAAAATTATATTTTTGCTAATGAGTGACAGATCACAGTGCGGCCTGGAGCGGGGCTGGGAACCTCAATACCACTTTATGGAAACCTCTGTTAAGATAGGCTGGGCAAACACTACTTTGAGGTCAACTTTTAAAAGTGTTGACCCTCCCTCTTGACATATGTCAGTGAAATTTTGATAAATTTGGTGAAATGGTCAGAACAATCTTAGAAAAAGTAACTTGTCATCGTATCCATCTAATGTGACCACCGATACATCACTTGTTTTAGGGTGTCTGAAACTAAAGCTACTTTAATACAAAATATTTTCAAAATCCAGAATTCCTAGGTGGTTATATTGATATTAAGAGTTCCTTCCTAACAGTTAATTGATTATCACAGTTAGTACTGGAATTAGCAAAAAGTTGTTGAAAAGTCCATTGGATGATATCACTACAAACTCGTACATCAACTACATCCCCTAATCTCGGGGGAGAGGGGAAATACTTCACTGATTGTGCTTCCTGTATTGTATCTCACAGCTCCCAACCCACCCACCATCCGAGAAGAGCTCTGTACAGCTTCTTATGATACCATTACTGTGCACTGGACATCAGATGATGAGTTTAGTGTGGTCTCTTACGAGCTGCAGTACACCATCTTCACTGGACAAGCCAACGTTGTTAGTGAGTATAAACCTTCTCTTTTCTTGTTGTTTCCGTATGGTTTCTATGTAAACCAAGTGTCTTTAAACATAAACCATGGAATCACAGAATGACTACATTGGAAGAGACCTTCAAGATCATTGAGTCCAACCCATGCCCTAGCACCTCAACTAAACCATGGCATTGAGTGCCACATCCAATCTTTTTTTAAACACATCCAGGGATGGTGATTCTACCACCTCCTCGGGCAGACCATTCCAGTAATTTATCACTCTTTCCGTAAAAATCTTTTTCCTAATATCCAACCTATATTTCCTTTGGCGCAGCTTAGGACTGTATCCTCTTGTTCTGTCAGTTGCTACCTGGAGAAGGAGACCAACCCCCACCTGACTACAGCCACCTTTCAGGAAGTTGTAGAGAGCGATAAGGTCACCTCTGAGTGTCCTTTCCTCCAGGCTAAACAACCCCAGCTCCCTCAGTCGTTGCTCATAGGGTTTGTGTTCCAAGCCCCTCACCAGCCTTGTTGCCCTCCTCTGGACACGCTCAAGCAGAAATGTTTTTCTTCTTGCAAAATTTGTTTGTAAGAAGAAAATTTGTTGAGATACTTTGATGAAACTCAGTGCTATGGGCATTTTTACATGCTTTATGTCAGTGGAAAAATGCTATGGTCTGTGCCAAGTTTGAGTACTGAGCCAAACTCTCCCACTGACTCCTCTGTTACTGTGTGCACCTCATCTTCTCCATCACTAAGCAAGAGTTTGGTTTCCAAGCCATCTGAAAGGATATCTGAGGATTCATGTGCTGGCATCTTAACACATTTTTAAAGTAGCATACTATGAATGTATTATAGTATTCAAGAATGACTAAAAAAAAACTGGATTATTGAAAATTTGATGAATGTTTTGTCAAAACCTCCATTTAGTATTTCCCTTAACAGCCTGATTTTGAAAAACACACTGCAAAATTTAAGGCTGCTGGAAAGACCAAATAAACTTCAACACAAGCTTCTACATCTGAGCAAGCTAGATAATAAAAAAGTCTAATAGTAATTTTGAAAAAATTGAAGCGAGGTAGATAAGGAAGAAGGAAAAGCTTCCCTGATTAATCACTACTAAGTAGAAAGGACTTAATGATAAGACAGTGTGTTGCTTGTTTTCTAGTCCATTTTTATCTATGGCTTTATGCTGTGCAAGTCAATTACTGGCATTATGTGTGAACATGGCAGCAGCAAAAGGTGTGCCATTTCCACACACTTGGGATGTGGGATTTTACTCCTTGCTTACTAGTAAATAAATAACAAGGCAATTCTATTTTTGGCTGCACTGTAGGTTTCCCATGTGGAGGTGAAAGCTTTGATCTGTAAAACATGTATCAATCAGTCTGCTTTCGGGGGTGCAACATAATTTTCAAGCATAGCATGAAGTGCTCAGTATGCAATCTGAAATTTCATATCACTTTGCAAAAATAGAGTAATTAAAACGTTGAAGAGAAAACAAATTAACACTGTAAGAAACTTTGTTTACAAAATGCTCTGAAGACCTTAAATGAAAGTAGAAAGAAATGAAAGAATGGTCCTTTTTTGGGTGGTTTTTTGGTTTGGTTTCGGTTTTTTTGGGGTTCTGGTTTTTTAAGAGAGCTCGTTCTTATGCAAATATCCTGGTTTAATTGAAAGTGATAATGTTAACCCAAATTAAATACATGCATGTATTATATGTGAAAGACCTTTCTAAATGTTGTAAAGATTTTTTTTTAATTTCATTATTTAACGTAGACTTAAACACCTCCAGTGGTAATCTTCCAACATGCTACAAATCTGCCTGGATTTATAAAACATGAGACTCTCTCCATTCATTCCAAATCACACTGGTATTGGAGATTTTCCCACTAACAAACATCATAGAATCATAGGATCACTTAGGTTGGAAAAGACCTCTAAGACCATTGAGTCCCTCCATTAACTTAACACTGCTAAGTCCACCGCTAGAACATGGCCCTAAACGTCTTATCCACGTGACTTTTGAATACCTCCAGGAATGATGACACCATCACTTATCTGGACAATCTGTTCCAATGCTTGACCAGCCTTTCCATGAAGATATTTCCTAATATCCAATCTAAACTTCCCCTGGTACAATTTGAGACCATTTATTTTTGCTCTGTCAATCCCATCCTCATTTCAGTCAGAACACTGTTTGGATGTTTATTCAATTTGTTACTTTATATTCTTGATCCTGGAGAAGGATTTAACATCCTACCTGTTACAAAAGACTTTCCAAGTCTGTTCTTAGAATATCAGAGTGTACCTTAGTAGTGCAGTTGAACACAGAGAGTTACTGTCACTGCAAGTGGCATTAGCAGGTCCTGCACTGCAGCCTTCATGTTTTGATGAACTGAAGATAGGTTTGTGGGTTTGTTTTTTTTTTTAAATCCTGCTTTAATGAAATAGACTTTTGGGTAGCACAAATTTCTTCCTATTTATGGCATATGCATGCTGTTGCACATAACTGTATTTTTTATTTCTCTGCCACATCCCAAAAATTTCCAGTGGTATCGTGTGTTGCCCGTAGCAGATAATGTAAACAAGCTCATAGATTGACTTCAGTTCCGTATTTTTGTAGCTATGAATTAGTCACCAGGGAGTAGCTCAAGTACTGCATTAAACCAACAAGCTTTTTCCCCTGAGACAATAGGAATCACTTTGCATACATACCCACCTACCGTGCTAATGGAGGCTGTTATTTTGGAATCTGTTTCTTAAACCACATAGCCAGCCTGACTACACTTTCCACTCACAGTACATTTCCCCCACCAGAAGCATATATCATCCAGAGATTGCTAAGAATTCAGTAACAAAAACAAGCAATACTATGTTTTCTTAGTATATTTTCTATCCAACATAATCAACTATATTCTTTTTTATTAACTGAAAAATTGGAAGGTTAACATTTGATGGCCAAGGTCCAAATAGAGTATTTCATTTGAATCCTATTTCATACAGGAAAGATTATTTCCAAATGTGGCCAAACTTCTTGGCTATTGAATGTTTGGCAGACCTGTTCTGTGCATAAGAGCAAGACTTGTGAGAGAGAACTTTAGATTAAGTAGGCTTTTACTAAAGCAGTTGTTTTCAGAGTTATACCATTTGTACATTTGCATTTCTGAGAGGCAGCTAATCACCTGCAATCTGAATATGGTAAAAGCTTTTAAAATTACTTTGTCACTAGCTAACTAACGTGCATTATAATTTCATATCTCATTTCAATAGATTTTCAAATATTCATTGAGTATGCCTTTTTTTAACACCATGGATTTGTTATAGTGTGTTTCAGGATGGTTCAAATTTTCGTCTAACTCTGATACAAGTTCAGAGGAAACTTGTATCCTTCAGGATACATCTTTCAGGAAAAATACATCTCTCACTTCTTAACAAAAAGCAGTAAATCATTCTCTGTTACCTGGTAAAATAAATCAGGGTTAATTAGTTATACAGTCTAATTTCTAAAAAAATCACCTTGTCAAGGATACAGTGTACTACTGTCAGAACCTTTTCACTGTTACAGGACTTCTCTTCCTTTGAGAGAGGATAAAAGTTTTTTGAAGGATCTAAGACAATTAGGAGCACAAGCTTCCATTTAAAAAGGTGAATTTATGATTCACCCAATCATTTTTTAATATTCTAGCCTTTGTCTCTTTCTGGAAGTTTTATTTTATTAAAAAAAGATTCCTTACAGTCTTCAGATTTCTACTGAGGATTTTAGTGAGAATTTTTAATGGGACAAAAGCAAATTTGGGATAAAACCAGGAAAAGTTCTGCCTCTTTAAAAGTAAAAAAACCAGTGTATTTCTTTAAAAAAATTCAATGTGTTTTGCAGAAATCCTGCAAATTTTTTTTTTTTCCGATGGGAATGAAGAGTGGGGGTAGAGAGCTATCTGTTACTTTCACCTACCTTATTTGCTCTACCAATGTGAATTGGTAATAATTTATTTAAATAAAGCATTTTATAATAATTAAAATACTCAAGAGATTAAATAACCTTCCCATGACTTCTGTGCTCCTTTTCCAGTTTTCAAGAAAATATATTTCTATTAAAATCTACCAGTGTAAATTTTAGGAGGATTTACACCTTGGGATTTTTCCCATCTGTTTTTTAAAGTTCATCAACAGCCATCACCAGGGAAATAGCTTTACAAATTATTACCTCCAGACTCTGAGAAACTTGTTTTGAAAACTCACACATCCTGTATGGACATCACTGTGCTCACTGCACCATTCCAGGATGTAATTTAAATTCTCTACATTTTTGTAGGCTACAGTTTTAAAATACATTGTTTTACCATCTGCATAACCCTGTAAAAAGCCCTGGGTTTTTGAAACAAGAAACCTGAATGCAGGCTGGATTAGGAGTTGGTACAATAGGAGACCCTTGGCTCCTGCTGTTGCACCAGTGAGATGTGTGCTTTTCCGCTTCACCTGCTGCCACAGGCAGGGAACTGAGGAGGCAAACACTAGCCCCGGATGCCAGTGTGACCAGGCTGCCTGTTCATTTCCCTGAACTTCCTTAATCATATTCTTTTGTATTCAGAGAAGAAAGGCTGTCCTGACAGGGCATAACTGGAGACAAATTCCTTTGATGCAGTGACAAATTATTCTTTCATACATAAAAGCTTAACTTGGCTGCCAGTAATAACTATTCTCCTTTTTGAAGGAGTTTGGACTTGTAGATTGGCATCATCAATACTTCATTCCCAGGATTTTTGAATCAAAGTGCAATTTAAAGCCTGTTATCAAAGAGCTTACAGTCAGAAAGCACAAGAACATATCATTGAGCCCCTTGATGGATAGGCAGGAGCTGAGCTTGTTGAGACAACAAGGTTTGTCAAGCAAAATAACCAAGACAGCCACTGTACATCCAACATTTATTGCACATCAGTTGTCTGGGATGCCTAAGACTGGAAGGACAAAGAAAAGAAACCTAAGGTGTATTCTGTCATCAAAGAGGATAGAGTTTTCCTCCAGAACACGAGTCAGGTTTTCCTCCAGAACACAAGCCAGGTCAAACAGGAGGTTTCTGACTCTCTCTATTGACTGTGCAGAGAGTTTAGGATACGTTAAGTCCAGTAAGGGATGGTCTCAATGCAAAATCAATGTGGTGGTTCAGCTACAGAAGTGTACCTTTAATATCTGTGGCAAATTGGGAAAAGATGAGATTTCCTCTGAGTAGTCAGTGAAATATTTTATGTCAGGAAGCTGTTTCCTTTATTTCCTTTCTTCCTTGTAGGAAACCCATTCACACACAGCAGATAATTGTTCTATACAACTGTGTGTGTGTATATATATAAACTCATCTATAGATGAGACATCACTTTAGATACATAAAATTAGAGATCTCACCTTTTCTGGTCACCTGGGCTTCCTCTGTGGACAAGAAAAGAGAGGCATTTGTGGTTGGTAGGATGTTCACACCTGGGGAAGTGAAAGAAACTACTTACTGACTTCTGCCTCTCCTCAGAGTCCAGAAGAATAGGTTAGGCATTGTAGCTCTTCATTAGGTGACAAGATAATATGAATCCAGCCTGGAACTGTGCCACAGTTACCCATTTACACAGCAGGATGAATCTCTGTTCTGCCTGCCTCTCAAGAATGCTTCATAATGTGAGACGCAAATTTCATAATATTTAGATTGAAATTTGGAATTTAAATTCTGTTTCTAATGACCTTTTTTTATGAAAAGCACATATAAAATTAGGAAGGAATCTTGCACTATGGCCATGAATTGCCTATGAGTCTGCAAACCTGTATCACAGATCCGTTTCTCTCAAGTTTTGTAACCAGTAGCCTTTAAATTTTATTTTGCATAAAGGTCCGTATTGTCTGATATGCAGAGCCGAATTTACTACTGAGTTCTAAAAGATTCTCTTCATGAGTGGTTTGCTGGTAGAACATTAGTTATAAGCTGAAAGCCGTCTGTAAATAACAACAGCTTTCATAACGTGTTCTATGCCCGGTAAAGACAGGGGCCAAGAAGTCTGTCAGGTTCCTAATCTAGTCAAGCATTTCTCTGCTAAGTTTTCCAGCCTTACATGTGTACACACATGCATACACTTCCATTTGCACGTTCCATTTGCTATTCCTAGCTGTATAACCATTTAAAACATCGTAAATAGATATACTCTTCATAAATGTTAACTTTTTTATTTATGTAAATATCTACAATAAGAGATTTGGCAATCCATTAGACCAGGAGTTGTTCCAAATATACAGTGAATTGTATGTACGATTGACTGCCATTGCAGTTATACCACTGTAGGAAAAACTTACCTAGAGTAATAAGTTCATTTTAATAGAGTATTATCCTGTTTCGATTATGATATTGGTACTCCTTTATTTTACTTACTTCCTGCATACTATACTTCTGTGGTAGGCATCAAAAGTAAACTAAGTATAAACCAAAAAGTTTTATAAATGGAAAATTTTCCAGCTCTTTCCCAGCTGGCATCTCAGCATGTGGACATAAATCAAAAAGTTACATCCATTAAATTTACTGGCTTAGATTACTTTCTGGCAAAGTCTGAAGTGCAAGAGCCAAAGGTTTCCCTGGAGCCCATACTCTACCCTGTTTGGCCTCCCATGATTTCCTTCAGGTTCTGAAGAATGCATACCTGGGGACTGTCAGCCAAGGTGCCTCCCCAGCCCTCGTGGCTTTACTGCTTACGTTCGTTTTCTGAGGTTTAAACTGAGTTCATTAATCCAAACAGTAGATTGATGGGATCTCTATAATCCTCCAGTTCTTAAGCAATAAAGAATGCCTTGTGTTGGGATATGAAAAATCTCAGACTGCTAGTGTCTCCACTGAGCCATTTCTTAAATGCCCACTTTTTATGGTTCGCTTCACTTAGCAAGAACTTAAAAGGTAGTTTGGCTGCAGGTTGATAAAATGAATTAGTGGCTTTAAGTAGTGGCTCAGCAAATGCAACAACACTTTAAAAAGTACAGAAGTAAAGTTAATATTGGTCATTGGGTGCCTGGGAATGCTCTAAATGTCCCTCTGTTACAAAGTGTTTAGTGTGTTATGACTGATGCGCTCTGTTCGAAATTGCAGGTTTATGCAACTCAGCCGACAGCTGGATGATTGTTCCTAATATCAAACAAAACCACTACACAGTGCATGGGCTGCAGAGTGGCACGAAGTACATCTTCATTGTTAAGGCCATTAATCAGGCTGGCAGCCGGAGCAGCGAGCCTGGCAAGCTCAAGACAAACAGTGAGTAACACGAGATCAGGATGCACAAAGTCTTCTCCTTTCTGGCCTTCCTTTTTAGGTCTGATCTTTGAAAGATACAGGAGGACAGAGAAGTTTAACTTTTTTAAAGTGCATTCCAAAATGGGAGCCACTTATTTAACATAATTCAAGATTTCCTGAGTCTTCAGTAACACAGAAAATATGTTGGAGTATTTTTGAAAGATACATCTGTAGTTTGGTCACTGGAAATATCACACAGGAACCAAGCCATCACATGTGAAATGGTTGAAAATACTCTTTTGTGGTTTTGTTTTAATATCCTCTCTATTCTTTTTCCTCTACAAAGCAAAAACTTTCCTTATGTTTGCAGTAAAACATTTTATTTTTGTGTAGTGTTCATAAGATAATTGCTAGTCTAATTTTATCCTCCAAAATTATCTCTTTTTTAGGACATTGGAAAACTTCTTAGCTTCAAGCCCCTCATTTTTTATGGAGTTCAGAAAGGTGATAGAGTAGTCAGAGATCCCACTTCAAAAAAACAATGGTTACTCAAATTATTAGCAGATGTAGAATAGCAATTTTACGACTAGTTTTCATCTGTTTTTTCCTCTTGTCCCAGCTGATCCCTCAGTCATCTAGTCATCATGGGCAGCTCTGAGGGCTGGAAAGGAAACACTGGGATTTGTGCATCCTCTGAAACCTGCTTATTGTAGGGGAGAGTGCTTGAAGAGGGGTGATAGTGAATGGTGAAAGGAGTCTGAAGAGAATGGCATGTACACCTTTCTGATTTCCTCCTGTTTGCTATTAACCTGTGTGATGTGAACAGATGCAATTTAGTACAGAGACATCCTTCAGCTACTGCTTCAGCACACAAAGGCTACTGAGCATTTAGAGAGGCAGGCAGGAGACTATGTTACCACTGCCAGGCGGTAAAAAGTAGTCCCCAAATACTTTCCAATAGGTTTAGTCTATATTTGGTCATAATATATAACTAAATGCACATTGCGAAAGTAGATAACCCTGAACAGTCTACATCTTATTTTTAAGTACATGTGCCAGTGTCTTACACAGACTTCATGAGAGATCTAGATTACATTTTCAGTGCATGCCATCAAATCTTCTGATTACATGTTTTTCCCCTTGACATGAAAGACAGTAAGAAGGAAAAAGTGCTTTGCTGGACCACTTGTGGAGCCATTCTTTTCTAGGTGTCTCTTGGTGGAGGTAAATGATGGTTCTGCTTTCTGACACAATGAGCAAGCCTGTCAGAATTGTGGTGGGCTTTATATATCTACAAGGTTTGGTTTACCAAAAAGCTTCCTGTTATTGTCTACAGACCTTGTGCTACAGCCGAAGATACTTGCCAAGAGCAACAGCCTCAGTAATGTTATTGCACCATATTATTTGGACCAAGTTACAGTTCACTTCCTTCCTTTTAATGCACAGTATCCAGCACCACATGGGCATCCTTCCAAAGCAATCCCGAACTGTTGACTGTGCTTGTTACAAATAAAGCTGTCAGTGAACAAAGAGACAAGGCTAGTGCTTCTTATTTTCAAGCTCATTTTGTGAGATTTGAAATCATACTTTTTGTAGGAATGATGAAGATGTTATTATGGAGCTTTATCCCTAGAGAATTAATAGAACATAATTTATTCTAAATCTAATATGCTGTAAAAAAAGCAACCCTCAGACCTTTATTAGCATGTATATTGGTTTCAATTGCATGCAAAAATTAGAGTATTCTGGTTACCTCTAGGTCAGAGATAATGGACATGATGATTATGCAGGGCTCTTTTCAGGGATTATCGACACAAGGAAGTTAGTGCACAATTACGTTGACAGTAAACTGACAATGCAGTACAAACTAGCTATTGCAGGGAGCAGAATAGGTTAGTCTATCTCAAGAATGCTTGAGAGGAGGAAATTAATATGGTTATGTAATTCTGTGGGCTTCTTAGAGGCTTGCTAATCCACTCTCCTTTTCAAAATCAAAGCCAAACCATTCTTCTGCCATCTTTGTCTCTGCATCTCTAGGTCAGCCATTTAAACTGGACCCCAAATCTGCCCATAGAAAATTGAAAGTGTCTCATGATAACTTGACGGTGGAACGGGATGAAACATCATCCAAAAAGAGTCACACACCAGAGAGATTCACGAGCCAAGGGAGCTACGGAGTAGCTGGCAACGTGTTCATTGACAGCGGGCGGCATTACTGGGAAGTGGTTATAAGCGGGAGTACATGGTATGTATATAGAAATATATGCAAAATGAATCACTAGTTCACACCACACAGTTCCTGGCACAGTTTCTCTGATAGAGACCGGTAGCAGAGTACATCAGCATCAGGAACAGAAGAGCAGGCCAAGCATGTATTTTCAAATAATTTGTCAGATGAGTCTCTCAATCTCCAGCACTTCTGGACTCTGGAAATAAATCTGTCAGATTGTGCATCTTTATATTTAGCAGCCTTCACAGGACTTTTATTCCACAGCTGGAGTTGGTTGTTTTCTTAAAGCCACAAACAGTACATTTTAAGATTTTTTTTAATTGGAGGGATCAAAAAATTTCATCTTGTTTATACAGAGAGATAACTTTGTAAATGTGATCATTTCTCTACTAAATGTGAAAGATTTTCTGTCCTTCACTATGAAAAAAATAAATAAAACTGAGGACAACTTGATGATCCAGTTTAACAGGGGCAGAGGTCAGATTTCCTTCTGGGGAAGGGACATGAAGCAGCAGAGCTGTAGGTCTGTGCTCCAGGGTATGAAGCAAGGGGCAGGAAATAGAACACTGCTTTCCTCCACTTCTGAATGACCCTCTGTGTCATACAGGGGTGTATTTCAGAGGGCCTTTAGTCAATGGAAGAGATGTTATCCTTTGGTATTCAAAGACATCATGATGAAAGTTAATGGAGTGGAAAAATCAGTAAGGTCTCCAGGTATTACCCACTGTCTCAAAGAAGAAAAATGCTGTTTGTCTATGCCAGTGCTAAGGAATGGGGAAAAAAACCTTATGGCACATTAATCTCTGTTGGTTGAATGTCCAACAAATACTGCAGTGTCTCTAGAACGTGAGGAACTTTTAAATTTCTGTTATATATGACAAGTCAGGTATTTTTCCTCAGTGTCCATTAATGAGAACATTTTTGCAGTCCTTTTGCCCTGCACATCTTACCATAAATTTTGGTTTGCAGAGCAAATGTCTTCACCTACAATTGCTTCACTTGGCCTGAAACCCAGTCTCAAAAATGTTCATTTGAATCTGAAAACCACACCAACATCTGGCAAAACATACTTAAAAATGGCAAAATGGGGGAGGGGGTTTAATGTGTCCTTTGATATTTACTCTTGCATTCCTTCTTCTGGGCCATGTATTAAAGGAGCAAGGAGAGATCAGATTAGGTGACAGATAGCAGTGTATTTTAACATCAATGAATTCTTCTGTATTCATCAGTTGGAAATGGAAATTTGAGGTCCAGCAATTTAAACTCTGAGTTGCTGAGTACTCAACGATCTTCCTTTTCAATATCAGAACAAGCCCTCAAAAAAATTGCCATAGCTGCCAAACTAAAAATAATACGAGTTTCCATGACCTCTCAGATCCAAAAGAGAGACAGGGAGAAAGCGTTAATTAAGACTGTGCAGTTGTTGTGGTGAAACGTCATTTAATTAGAACTTAACCCACAGCAGTAAGAAGCTGGGACATTCCAGCAAGTCCTCTGGGCTAACATTTGACTTCACTGAGAGACAAAATGGCAGGAAGCATTTGTTTCCTTGAGATGTTCTTTTGTTTTGCAGGTATGCTATTGGTGTTTCCTACAAGTCAGCACCAAAGCACGAGTGGATTGGGAAGAATTCTGCCTCCTGGGTGCTTTGCCGCTGCAATAACACGTGGGTGGTGCGGCACAACAGCAAAGAAATCCCCATCGAGCCCGCGCCTCACCTCCGGCGGGTCGGGATTTTGTTGGACTACGACAATGGTTCCCTTGCCTTTTATGATGCTTTGAACTCTCTACACCTTTACACTTTTGACATTACATTTGGCCAGCCAGTGTGCCCCACGTTCACAGTGTGGAATAAATGTTTGACCATTATAACTGGCTTGCCTATCCCTGACCACCTAGACTCCTCTGAGCAGCTTGCGTGACTGCTAAAAGCCAAA
This sequence comes from Dryoscopus gambensis, assembly GCA_013389985.1. Lineage (NCBI taxonomy): Eukaryota > Metazoa > Chordata > Aves > Passeriformes > Malaconotidae > Dryoscopus > Dryoscopus gambensis. The sequence continues at coordinate 52,828 of WEIT01002043.1, read as the reverse complement.
AGGTAGGACGACACATCTCCCCAGGGCAGCCAGGTGGTGCCAGCAGGAGCTTACCTGGAGCTGGTGGACCCATGTGGCATCCCAGACAATGCTGCCAAATCTGGGCAAAACTGACAAGGAGAGAATCTCTCTTTCTGTGTATTTTATACTGAAGGACAAGAAGTGGCTTTAATAATATCTTATAACTTTTTTTTCAGTTGGTTTTGTTTGGTTGGTTTTGTATTTCACCTCTTACAGGAAGATTTATATATTATTTATAAAAATAGAAAAAAAAAAAAGAGAAAAGTGAAATCCTAGTATGGACACCTGGGAAATGACTTCTTGTTGTTTTGGGGAGGGGTTTTGCACATTGGTGGTCCTGTTAATTGAAGTTTCATTAGCCTTTTGCATAATTTTATTTTACAGTGGATAATAGCAGCAAATTGGAAGGATGAAAACTGCAGAGTGGACAAGTCAGTATACTGCAGGTTTTACTTGTGCCAACATTAGTGGTCTCATTACCAGCCTTGTTGAGTGTGAGATCTCCCAATTTCTACTTTGCACATGGGAGTGTGCAGACCAAAAGAACAAAAATAAGCAAGAGAGGAAGTGAAGCTCACCAACACAGCAAAAGAATAAAGTTTAATTTACTTCTGTTCACAGGGCAGTGCTCTCTCAGTTCATAAAAAACATGTGGAATATCTCCTAGAAATGTGAGTGGATAAATCATCTGGTGATTTATTTTATTGATGGCAATATTCCCATCTACCAGTGCTTCGCTTTCGTCTTTGGGAAACATTATAGAATCACTGAGGATGTGGAAGACCGATACCGTATCTGAGAATCAGCAACACCGCAGGAGAACAGCCAATCCAAGGTCTGACTGTAGACTAATTTGATAAAGCACGACATCGTTTAAGGATTGATTGTAATAGAAGATGTCACGGTTCTGATGGTAGACATGTGAATGCTTATTGCTGATTTTACAAGGTTCAACATAACAAGCCCAGCCAACAACTCGGAAGTGAGACATGCGCCACTTAACCATTGGTTTTAAATTAAATACAAATGTTTCATTGTCATACACTGTGTAGTGTCTAGAACAAAGCAAGGAAATCTGTTTTACATGTTCTGTATGGAGAAACGCTGCAGCTGGAGTTTTCTCATAGTTATCATTGTCCCAGGTTTTTTGAGAAAGCACAGTTCACTTTGTGAATGAAAAGTAAAGAGTAAGCTCTCAGCAACAATAGAAATCTGCATGGGGAGACCCTACATTCATCCTGGTGTTGGTAGAAGAGGTTCAGTGAAGGCAATAGAGGTTATATGTACTTTATCTCAGAGCTGAATGAGGTGCATTTTTTTCTTTCCCTTGACAGATAGAAGCTTTTTGTAATTATTGCAATGCTTGTATGTAAATGATCATTTTGGGAGATGCTTGAGGCATATGACAATTTTAAAAGAATGGTTTTCCTAGAGTGTTTTGTTGTTACTATGCAAGTGGTGAAAATCTGCCTGTATAGAGAAAGGATAAATTGAATATCAGCTTTAAAGACTTGCTCAGTAATTTATAACCATGCTTTAGGTGTCTTTTGAAAAAGATGCCTTAATGCACTTTGTTCACTAATGAATCTCAAATAAAATGGTCCCAAGCTCAGCTTCAGATTTTTAAAATATTGATTCTCCAGGTACAAAGCTGTACTACTTTGCCTTATGATTATATCAAAAATTTATGAACAAGATGAGGAGAATATGTGCATGCCCATTTGGGTTTTTTCTTTTTTTTTTTTAATAGAAAATAAATGCCTTTCCATGTTTCTTTGATTTCCCTTTACAAGCCCTGATAACTGTTGTATTAAATGGAGAAAAATCTGGCAGTACATTGCTGATACCATGGCTTTCAGCTGGGCAACATCCCATAGTTCACAGGCAGGAGCCACTGATCTTTCCCAAGGAGACAGAAAAAGGCAAAGTGTGTACATATAGTGAACCTCAGTGTTTATAATAGTGTCTTTAATGATCAAGAAACATATACCCTCAAACACAAAAAAGTAAATCAGTCCCCAGGCATTAAATTTAAAATTGAGTACAATGTTACTGATATAATCTGATATACAATGCCCAGATGATCTGATCTGGGATGTTTGGGGGATAGCTGAGATGGTATACAAATTTTGAAAAGGAGTTGACAGAAAATGACTGATGCAACACAATGATAAAAGCATGTATGAAGAAAGGACTTTTAATCTAGGGTTATTGCCAAGTTTCTGCCTAAAAGGAAAGAGTGAATTTCCAAAGAACACGTAGCAAGGCTGTGTATATTCTCTTTTGCCAGAAATATTAAATCTAGAAGATTATTTCATTAGTGGATAAACTGAAAACACTGCTCAGTGTTTGGTTATACAATGTTGGCAGAGATGGAGCTGGATGGAGCTAGTGCCATGCATTTGGAGAGATACCAAATGATTTCACGTATTTTCATTGTAAAGATAGAGCATGAGTCTAAAGACAGATCATGGGTTTGGCCAGTGGAAAAAGCATGGTCTGTTATCTAAAGACCTTGCTGTATCATCTTTATTTTAACACAGAATACTTCATTTGGAGCTGAGCCACATTTCTCCAATGTCCTTTTAACTCAGTCAGTACATATATGTACTCTTTGGGCATATATGTTTGTGCATATATATGTACACATATGTATGGGTATACACACACCAGCATATGCACAAATACAGTGTCTAATTTGTGTATATACATACATATGTATATGCACGTACAAAGTGACAGCAATTAGTCAGGTGTTCCTTTTTTGCTTGTTTCTTGAACAACTTCTTATACTGTATGACTATGAGGAAACAAGTTTGCTATGAATGGTATTCTTCTGGACATTTTTTAACAAACAAAATTTGTTTATTTTACAATACTTGATTCAATGCCTGATTAATCAATAAAAACTTCCATTTGAAAATGTAGCTTCTGTGGTCTGTGGCATTTTGCATGGTCCATAGTTATGAATTGAAATCTGGGGGAACAAGTAGTCCTTGTATAAAACTAAAGCATGATACTTTAATGTAGCATGCACTGTTAGATGAGGATTTTTCCCTTTTTTTGACATTTTTGTGACTAGGAATGAGGTAGCATTGTATAATGCTGTGTTAAAGAAATGCAGATTTTTGAGGAATAATCTACTGAGATGCAAGCAATGAATGTGGTTGATAAAGCCTGTGTTGGTACAATGATTGTTTCAAAAGTGTATTTAAAACCCAGTTTGGGATTCAGCAGAATTAGAGCAAATAATAGCATAATCTCTTTAGAAGATAGTAGCAGCTCAGAGGAGTGTTGAGTTTGAGGTAATGGAAGGGTGGGGTACTATTTTTCTCTGAGACTGGTTAAGATTTTCCTCGTGTTTGACTTTCCTGTGTTAATGCACATCTAATAGAGAAAAAAAAATCATTTTGGAATGGGCTATATGTCATAAATTATTTAGTAGACTGTCTCCAGTCTACTGTATTTTCCCATTGTTGGCTTTCAGACAGCAGTAAAGTTGCTGCTTTTTCTGCCATTAGTTTATTCTTTGTTGGTTTGGGGTATCCCATTTTTCAATTGCTCAGCAAAGAGACTCCCAGTGAGCAGAGGGTCCCAAGGGTAGGAAGCATAAAGTTACTGTAAAGTCACTGGAAGCACTAAAGGTCTGGGTACACTGTGAAAAGCAGGAAATCTGCAAGTACAGGTGAAAACACACATTCTTCATTATTTTAGCAATAGTAGGTCACTAACCTGCAGTGTGCATCATCTGTTTTAATCCTGTGTCTTAATTGCAAACACTATATTCTTTACATGTTAGAAAACGCAACAGGACACTATTGAGAGCACAAATTTAAATGTCAGCTCATTAACCAGTTCATTTTGAGATGGCCAGCATTTATAGCACCATGAAAGTCTGTGGAAGATTCCATTAAAATATTATTTAATATCTAACACGGTGTTTCTTTTTAAATTATTCTCATAATGCAGATGTCTAGTTAGTAGTTAGCAGATTCTGCTTTTAGTTGCCGCAGCACAATTTTCAGATAAGCCCATGCACCAAAACAAAGTGAGGATTGTTAGTGGGTCTCATCTGTGTCACCAAAATGGAGGGTATTCATTTTAGCTGGAAATGCTGTTTTAATTTGTGGTTTAAGAGTGAAGAAGTGCTGGAGCCGCACAGGAAGTACACACCAGTACCTCAGCAACTGGCCAGGCCACACCTGGCCTGAAAGCCTTTGGTGGGGCAGCTTTGGGAAGCTGGTGATAAACAAAAATGTGCACAGGTTGATTATGTAGTGATGTGCTGGGAGTTTTACTGTAGCACCACCTCTGATGTATTTTCATATACTGATCTTTCTAATAGTGAAGTGTGTATTGAGAAATAGGGAACTAAAATGCAGTATTTCCCTGTGTTACTGAGTTGGTTGCCCATATAGAAATGAGCAAGATATTTTTGTCCGCTCCACATAGAGGAAAGTCCTGCTCACTTCCAAGTGCTGATAGTATCTGTTATAGATTATGCTGACCTACTTGTACTTATTGTGCTTTCTAAAATGAAAGAAACCCTCTTTACATTTTAACCTTTGATTTAGTACTTGATTTTCATACAAAAAGAAACTAAAGAGAAATTATGTTAACAGTACTTTCAGTGTGGGTGAGACTCTTGGTTTGGACTGTGAGGTTTAGGGCATCTCTGTACATAAATCAAATCTCTGTGCCAGAACAGGCTGATTTGTCATTCAAGTGGGAGTTGAACAGTGCAGGTGCAAGTGTTTTCTTCTGAGGTAGGCTTTTGTATTAACTCCACTCTTTGAGTGGAATATTCCGTTTCTTTAATTTTTTTAATTGATTTTCTGATTCAAGTGCAGACCCTTTTAAAGAAACTGTAAATAATACAATCATTCATCACATTACTTACTTCAGCAAGCCCTGCCATACCATGTGCCCCTGGCAGATCACTGAACACATCAGCTGCAACCACAACCTTTGCAACATCACCTCCAGTGTGAGGACTGATGCTCATGCCAGTGACCAAGTATGTAACTTTCCCAGGTGGGATTCATCCTGATATGAGTAAGGAACTCTAGCACAAATCATTATACCAGTTAAAGGTGAGGGACACATATATTTCACAATGGTGATACAGGAAAGATATGGGCTTGAAAAAATCACTGTTGAGGCAGTTCTGGTTTAGAAGTGCGAAAATATATTAGGAAGTCACGAAGTCTTCTACTACAGTGTGATCGACAGTGGCATTATTACTGCTGCCTGAGAGAGGAACAGAGTAGCAAAAGAGGGAGTTCTGGAGCAATGCTGAGAGAGATCACTCAGAGTGACGGGGCAGCTGAAAACCTACCACCACTACCTGGCTTGGCACCATGCTGCAGCTCTGCAAAGCAAGCCAGCACCTATTCATCCTTTTGCTCCAGCTCAGCCTCAACCCACATTCCCAAATGACAGGAAAAATAATACTGCAATTACATATTTGAAATCCTAACCTGAATAAAAGCAGCAGGGCAGGGATGACAGCCCCAGGCCTTGATCCTCCTTTATTCACCCAGATTTTTACATCTGCTGACTTCAAAGGAGATAGTCCTGATTTACACAGAGGTAGGTACAAGCCCATGAATCTTCACTTTCCAAAGAGTCAAACCCAAGTGGAGCAGGAGCCCCTGTGAGAACAGCTCAGACTTCCCATTAAATCATGTCTTTGGAGAAAGCACTTTAGCTGCTAGCAAAACTGCAGTTTCTCATGAGCTGTTTCCCAAGGCCAGCACAGGTGTGTTTTAAAATGTCTGGTTCTTTTAAAATGTATGGCTCAATAACATTCTTCTTGGGTGAATTGTTCAGGCAATGCTTTTCTGTTTCCTCCAAGCAGTGTGGGAACAATTCTCTTAGCAGGTGCTGTGTTACTTTTGTAAAAATCATGAGAGTGGCAGATACACAAGTTATGTTATAACGCTCTAGCATAAGACTATTGTTCTTGGACTTCCATTTAAAAATGGATAATAGCTAAAAATTTTAGAAGTCTGTTTCCTTTAACTGCCCTAATGTATATGGTTACTTGAACTCATGGAGATTTTTCCTCTTAAGGAATATCACCTCCTTTCTTGTTAATACACATGGACAGATAGTAATTAGGACTACTCCTGAAAATTATGAACCCTTAGAATAGCTTATACTCAAGCCTTTAAAGGCAGAAAATGGAGGCTTTGTGTTTTGTATAGTCTTTAAACAGGAAAAAACCAGCTATAGCTGTTTAGATCACTGAAACATGTAACAAATGACAGCTAACTGCTACATGACAGGAGGGGGAAACAGACAATTACACTTGAAAATGTTTCTCTGTTATCCTTCTATTCCTTCACCTTTCTGTTTTCAGTCTCATTTTTCGTTTTTAAATATTAGGGTTGCAAGAAAGTGTGTGTTTCAAAAAGTTAGCTTTTATTTTTGTTTTCTTAAAAATTACCATTTTCAGGATGTGCACAAGAAATGAAATGAGAAGTCAAATACTAATGCAATATGGCAGCTTGAATGTTGAGAGTATTCTTGAAGTAGAAGTTAAAGAAGGAATGCAGATAAACCTGTCACTCTTCTACAGTTACTGAATTATTTGATTTCATTATTCTGGGCTTAATAGCATTGCTCTCTAATTAAAACAGCACTAGGAGACCTGATTAAGGAGCACAAGCAGAGAGATAGTAGATTATTTGAAGGTAACCCTGGAACGAGCTCCCTTTAATAGCAGTAATATATATATTCAACCTCATTAATATCAGCTTGGGAGCTTGGGGGTTCTTTTTTGTTATTTTTATTATTAATATTGTGTGTCCTCACTAACAGTAGTTTCCAGCCTAGAAGTATACGTCTCTCTTGGGAAGTATAGATTCTAATTCCTTATGGAATTGGGAAAAAGTCCTCCCTGTGGCAGGTGTGAAGGTGCTGCTAACACAGTGAGGACATCTCCCACCAGCAGAGGGTAATTTGATGTACAGTTCTGTCATTTTGTTTATGCAAGTAGTAGTGACGGCCAGAGGATGAAATAGGTTCATCTAGATTTGTAGGTATAGGAAGATGTGGAAAGCCTCTTTGTTGCATTAGTAATTACAACAGTGGCACGCCCAACCCAGAATTAGAAATTAGCAAATGGAGATTTGTTCCTTAATACAATCAGTAACATATCCTTTTAATTTTTTCTAGTGACTGCGGCCTCTGTCTCAATTTGTCCATCAGTTTACATCCACATGCTTTTTGAACATTTGTTAAAAGTTGTAGTTGAAAATGTTGGGACTTTTTTTACTTACTAGGTTTTAGTCAAACTAACATTTTTTTAAAACAAACATTGCTGATATTATGTCAGCAGGTTATGGCAGAGTGTAGAGATGAGGAACAATGTAGGACCTAGAACAGGTGCAAATTAAGTTCAGAACAGAATAACACTGTTTCTCTTCTAATGGTGTAGTCATAGGATTACTACATTGCATACATTTAGACAAACAGGGTTTATTATTAAGAAAGTGCCCTGAGTTATGTAATTTCTAACAAATGCAAGAAAAATTGAGGAAATTAGGATAAACCTTTGAATTATATACACAAAAAAAGAAGAAAAACTCATTTCTTCACTATCAATAATTCATATTTTCCTGCTTCCTTCCATGGAGAGGATGAAACAGGAATGACTTGTCTTTCCATTCTTATGAAGTCACTGCTTCATATTAGTGTTACTTGGAAATTTCTCAGGATGAAGAAATTTCACAGGAACAAGTATAGAGTTCTCAATAGTCTTGAAGTCTGCATAAGCCATTAGCCAGTTTAAAGGTTGAATTACCATCAAGTTATGAATGCTTTCATGTATATTTAACTGTGCCAGTAGAAACATGTAGCATTAAAAAAAAAAAAGTGATCAATCAACTACAAAGCTGCTACTTGGTATAGGAAACCAAAATATTTTCATGTACCTGTACTCACGCTGGTTCTCGGGCAGACAGAAGATATAAGTCCTGACAACCTTTTATCTATTTTTGGAGTTCAAAAGCTCTGCAAATCATCCTGAGGGGCTGGTTGGTGTATGGGAGTACAACTCATCCTAAAAGTGTTCCCACTGTCCCAGTTTTTCCTGCTTCGCCACAAGTAGAAGGAGACGCAAGCCAGATCCCAAAGGTCTTCATCTCTAATCCTTCCCCAGCATTTCTCATGGCAGGAACAGTAAAGGCACAGGATGGCCCTTGACTCCACACCTTGTGTGGCAACAGATTATGCTAGGAAGTTTTAAGCAGGCTTCTCTGGGATGGAACCTGACCCCACAGNACCCACAGAAAGAGAGGCTGATCTGGCTCCAGTAGCAAGGTCCAATTCCTCAAGTAGCTTCTCCAGCTTCTGCCATAGTCAGGAAAAGGAAGGGAAATCTGCTGCAGGACAGGCTATGAGGATGACACGTTTTCTAAAGGCATGTCCAGAAGGATCAAAGAGAAAATTTTAAGTGTTATTCATCCTCATAGGAAGGTCTGCATAAGGAGGATGGATACATTTTTCCATATTTCCATGGAAGCATGGAAAGCTGCCTTCTTAAGTGTCAGGTTTGGCAGTGCTTGTGGGCAGGCAGCTCCTCACTTAATTTCAAGATTGAAAAATCATTTTCCCATAGTTTTTCTTCCCATTCTCCTAAAAGTCTGACAAATGGGAAGAAAAAATTGTCAAATTCTATTGCATGAAGACTCATACCACTGGTCTTCATTGTCAAAGCAAAGAAAATGCAAAAAATAACAAAGAAAATTATTTTTAAAATAAATAAACAAACAAACCCCAAACCTCTGTGTGCAAAACTGTTATTTGTTACAACTGACATATCTGACATTTTTAATTTGCTACTATTGTAACAGTAGCAGATTAATAGTACTATTATGATAGTAGCAGAAACAAATTGGAGGATTTATCATGGCTGGAACTCTGATAATGAAAGAGAGGAATAGAAGTTGAAAGGCAGAAAGAACATCCCTGGGAAATACATGCAAATATTCATTCCAGATATTCTAGCCACCTAACTCAGAACAGGGAGAACCTTACTCCATGCCTGAACTTTCACCATTGGTCATATGAGGAGTCCCAGACAGCGAGAGTGTGTTTAGTACCTTTTAGATAGCTAAATCCAGATCAAGTGACTACCACTCTATATATTTAGCAAATGGTATATTGATATTTTTATAGTGTAAATCCATTTCTTTGGATATAATACAGAAATTTATAGACAGCTTCTGACTTTAAATCCTTATTGTGCTGAAGTATGAAGGCAATTTTTCACTGGCCTCAGTGAAGCCTAGATTTTGTCTCTTAAATATGAATAAGGTGAAATATTGTAGGTTAAAGTCATATTAAATGTAGACATCTCTTAACAAGGACTATTTTAGCCACTGAGCCCTTGTTTTATCACAAGAAGTCTTTTATAATAATGCTTCAGTAAAACATCCATTCAAGCAGCGTCAAGGAATAAAAACACTTCCATTTGACCACAAAACAAACTGGCTTGGACATTATATGTGCTCATATGCATTCTATTGCACTGATCCTGTGCACAAGTATTTTAGATTCTCAACTGATTTGCTTATCCAATGCTGCAAAATGCTACACATTAATAGCATTGCCCGGGCTAAATGATTTGGTTGTGTTATGGAATCGAGCTCCTCAGCAGAACTGTCTTCTAACAGAGAAGTAGCCAACAGTTACAGGTTAAAAGAAATGCGAAAGAGATAGCTGAAAAGTGTTGGCTCTTTAACATATAAGTTGGATATTGAGGTCAAAAGGACTTGTTTTTCTATCTTACTTATTTACATCTTCTGCAAAGGAAATAGGGCTGGTTCTCTGAAGGATAACTGGAAATCCTTTTGATATTCATGGTAGATTGTTTTGGATGGTTACCATCCACAAAATCTCAGTGAGAAGAGAAAAATATTCTGTAGATGGGTGTAAATTTCCCTTTTTCTAGGGTTTTAAATTAGACTCACCTCTCTATATTTTATAGGTCACTTTCAGAGGTTTCATTTTATCTATTTCTAAAGAGCATGAGTATTTATCTAATGAGGCTGTGGTGAGGTATGCTTTATTCTTCAGGTTAATAAACTGCACAGTTGAAAAAACCTTCACATGTAAAGTATTGTTAACTGTTTGTTCTTAAAAGGGAAGGAAATTATTCAGGCTGGAAAAAATTTTAAGTTAAGATTGTTGATGCTCTCCAGGCTGTTAGAAAAAAAAATTCTCAAATAAAAGGTGAGAGTTTCTGCAGGAAGCACATTTTGTTGGGGAAAGGATTAATGATCCAGGAAGGTCAACTAAGGAAAAATGTCAGAAAACCACTCAAACTAGGGAAATATTTTGTAAAAGTCTTGACAAAGAGGGATTTAGTGGGGTTAAAGTCATGGTGAAAGGTGACTGAGATAGCCTGGTGTGCTTTGGAGGGACCAGTCTGAGGATTTCTGTTTACAGAAAATATGGAAATAGCTTGTGACACTGCACTGGCCCATCCTGCTTCGGGGTCTTGGAGTTGGAAGCAGCATCAGAAAATAATGGAATTGAAATACAAGTCAAGGAAGAAGGAACTGAAATATGAAAAACTTCTGTAAAATGAGTCTTCTTACAGCTGGATTTGTAACACTGACGAGTATTGAAATAGAGACAGCTTTTAAACAGTAACGTATTTTCACAGGTTGTGGCAACATGATTCATTACTTTGTTAATTTTTATTATCTGAACAAAAATGTTCCTTTATTTCTGGTGCCTAAATCTCTATCCACCTACAGTCTTGATTTATGTGCAAGTAAGGCCTTACATCCTTAAATATTTCCCAATCCATAGAAGCATGTAGTTAATCCTATCTCCTCATAAACTCTGGGCTCTTCCAACAGAACTTTAAGGAATGTGGAGACACATTTTTCTGTCTCTAGTTGAACCTGGCAAGGTTTTTGGTAAATGATGTAACTTGATAGGTACTGAGGCCTCTAGATTTGGGAGCTTGGTGAGTTGATGTGGCAGAAATAGGGATGATTTGTCTTTTACATGGAAGCAGGCACTGATTAAATGACTAAAATTTATGGCAGATGGTTTTGTGCTGACTTGCTGGAATGGAATGTGTCTGAAGGGTGGTGGAGATGTTTGATGCTGGATGACGAGGAAGTTTTGCCAAGGCATTGGTGAGGTGTCACTGTCAAGGATGTTAGTGAAATGTAACCACAGTCACTGTAATCCAAAAGGAATTTGACAAAATCTTTGTAAAGTTATTGTGCTCTGAATGGTGTTAAAATATGGAATTTATGTAAATATAAATGAACTGATGTTTAGTTATTGGAATAAGATACTGCAGATGTATTGTGGGATATATATAAATGAATGTGTAATCTAGATTATTTGAATTACAAAAGATGGTGCTTTGACCATCTGTCAGTGATTTGCTTTTACCAGACTAAGGAAATTGTGGATATGAGAAGAAATAACAATTTATTAGCAAGTTTTGGATTGTACAAATGTGTCTTGATTTTTATAATAAAGAATGTTAACTCTACCTCTTAATTTCTGCTAAAGTAAACCTGTGAGTTTCAGTAGCGGTTTTATTTTGGGCAGAATAGATCTTAACGAAACCAGGGGTGGTAATTAAACCTTATCTAATCTCAGTTTAAGATAATGGTCAACAGACAAATGACTGAATCATAGCCTTGCTAAGGAATTCCCAATCACAGGGCATATCCAGCTGGAGGCAGGTCTCCAGAAATTTATCCCAGAGGTAGCCTTGAGGAAAACAGTGAAGGGTACAGTGAGGAAAAACAACAGACCAACAATGGCTGGATTTCCCTGACTCTTTATGATCGAAGATAACAGCCTTCCTGGCAAAGGGAAGGGAAAGGCTATCAGCCTCACACCTTCACATTAGATCAAGGTCACTCCCTGAAACAAAGCCACTCACCCCTTCTCAAACAAGCTTTCTCCTCCATGTAATTTCAAAGGAACTGAAACAGTTCTGAAGCAAAACGATTTTGTGGTGTAGAACTATTGAAGTCAGGGGCAATAATAGCAAAACTAAATTTGGAAATGTGCACAGGTAAGGAGAGAACAAAGAGGGATTTTACTGGGATTAATGTGCTGTGGGAAAGATGAGTGAAATAAAGTTCAGAGGATTTTTTTTTCTCTTACTGAATCAACATAGTTTCAGGATTAACTCTGAGTCATAAATTCCAATTAGCAGTATAAAAAAATAACTTTTGACTGAAAGACAGCCTTCCACCACATTCCCAAAGCCTTGCCTCAGAGATACCCATCTAAACTTGCTCAGAACTACTTGTCAAGTTTACTCTAGAAGAATCACACCTATTTATTCACCTTTTATTACTGAAAAAAAGAAAAAAAAAGAAAGTACAGGAGCAAACAAAGATACAAGATTTATAAACTGTACACTTGTCCTGGCAGAGACGACATGATACGTAGTTATGGTTACTTGAATTCATGTGCTTTATAATCACTTTAATCAAGGCAAACTTTCAGCCTACAATTATTGCAGTCCTGTTCTGATGTCCCATCAGCTCTCCCAAGAGGGCTAGGCCATGCCCAAGTGCTCGAAATGCTGAATACAGCATCCTTGCCCTCGTCAGGGTAGATGTTGAACCTCCAGCATCCAAATACGGAAGTCAGGCAATGTCTTCCTTGCTGTGCTTGAAGTCCGATACCACTCCCCCATTTTTTTTTCTCTGTCATAGGTTTAAAGTCCTTAGCTGATTCAATCTTTTCCTATAAATCATGGGGTTTGAGATTTCTCATCATTTGTATTGCTTCCCTACGGATTCTATTTAATTCATCCTACACTGCTTTTACTACAAGGGCAGTGTCCAAAAGTGAATACAAAATTCAGTGCAAAACTTTATCAGCTGTTTGGAGCAAAAGGATAAAAACAATCATTCAAGTCTTCAAACCCAAATATAGTGCTTGCCTTTCTCATGACACCATGTCAAAGCTGAATCACATACCCATCACAACCATTGCAACCCCTGTGGACTCAGGAGAAGTACCTCCACTCTGTCTTCACCTTGCCAGGCACACGTGTGCATTTAATCCCACCTTGTCAGGATCATGGCTGTTTTCAGACCTGTGCTGCAGCAAATTTACAGTCTAGCTCTGCGTCAGTCACAGATGTAATAAACATATCCTCTGTTCCACACCTTGGGGCGTCTGGGAGCTAATGGAAAAATGTTAAGCCTGAGACGGACCTTCTCTTCCTCTGACAAATACTCCAGTGCCGCTGTTGTGACAACGTACTTAATGACAGCTACTCTCTGAGCAGAGCTTTCCTAGCACCTGCTTGTGGTAGTTTCAGTCTGGTAACATTTCCCTTGTTGGTTTGTAAGAGTGCCATAGGTGACAGTGCCAGAAGCCTTACTGAAAACTAACTATGTGACAAGTACTGCCTCTTGTCTCTTCCTGGTTCTGGTCACCCTGCTGTAGAAGGAAATACAATTTGTCAGATATATTTGTTCTTGACAAATGTGTATTAACTTACACTAATTTTGAAGCTATTTTATAGGTGCTTGCCAATTTATTTTACATGAAAAGGCACATAAAGGGCTGACATTGATGACTGTTATTCTAAAAAAATTATGTGATTCATTTTCCAATAACTGCTAAATGCTTTTTTCATCTTTATATGCAATATAAACCACAAAAAATCCGCCCCATAATTTCAGAGAGATGAAAGAGGAAATAGATATTCCATGAGATGTTCAGTTAAAAACTAAGACACCTAAATGCCCACATGTAAGTGACTAGTGCCTAAGCATTGGCATCAATCCCCATTTGGGAAACCCCAGGGTTTAGGAGATACCTCCAGGGACTGGCAGATGTGCCACAGAATCTACAGGAGACAAGGCTTCTCCATGGCAAGGTACTCTAGACATGGGAAATGGCCCATAGTTAACAACTGGGTCATTCCTTGATTGACCTAAATTAATTGACCTTAATTTTGTCATTTTAATCTCTAATGGAATCTCTGCTCGGTCAGTTTTGTGCTACAGCTGAACTTTGGTCCCGTGTTTTTGGTAGGCCTTCTTGGGCATATCATCTTGAAGTTCAGGCTGTAAGAAAAAAAATAAGTCCTTTTTTTTCTTTTGTGCTTTCCTGCCCTCTTAGAATACAGTTATTTTTACATATAGGAGGAGGAAGGAGGAAGATCTTTTCCCTTTCCTGTATACTCCTTGGAGCAGACTTATCAGTATCTCTATTTAACTGCCTTTGCTCCAGTAATTACAGTGAGTCAGAAACCATTCCCAGCACGGCTACTTGCATTTGAATTACTAGTTCTCTCTCAAGTTTTTAAAAGTCAGGGAGCAAAGAAAAGATATTCACATACTGGTCTGAGTTTAGAAAAGGCCTTTAGTGGATACAATAAATCATTAGCTTAATCTAGGAAGAAAAAAGGGCACGTGAAAATAATCTCATACCATTGGGAATTAGGAGAGCACTGTGATGCAAATGGGGAATCTTAGAATCAGAAAAGAATATGCATTAAGAAAAAAAAGGAAAAAGCTGAAGTTATTTTTACTTACACAGAAGAAGCTAACAGCCAGCTTTTATCATACTTGGAGAAGTATAAAGCAGAAGGCACAGCTTCCTCCATCTCTGTCATGTGATTTATTTGTTTAAGTCCAGCTCTCTCCTACTGCAGTGGCTGGAGGTGCACAGAGGATTGGTGCTGCTCTGCTCTACACATATTGCAGAGGGGTAGATGGATTTGCATTCACTGGGGGACCAGGCCCTCTGCCTGAGAAATGCTAAGTGTCCTTTCTGCACCCCACGTGTGCGCTCAGGATGCAGCCAGATTCCTGGCTGGCTGTCCCATCTGCTTGCAGCCTGGAGAACCCTGAGGGAAGACTCTTCTGCAGCAGCCCCTTGTCTGTGCAGCAGCACCACGGCCTAGGGTCAGCCCCTGTCCCAGGCTCCTGCTCTGGCAGCTCCCGCAGCTCGGAGCTGGTCTCCCGCGTCATGCACGTGCGGGATGAACACGAGTGACGCCTGCAGCACCTGCGTGGCAAGGACCCATTACACACATCATTATGTTCTCTTTTAGGTGTGTCCGCAGTGGCAAAAATCCAGTTTTTAAGCTGGCCACATCCAAGCCAGTTGTGGTCTGGAATCTGTAGAGCTGTGCTAACATCAGACTTTCCCAAGTTAATGTACAGGGTTAGGAGGCAAAGTGGAAGCAGTTAGTTGCATGTGCATTTTGCAGCGTAACTCCCATGCTAGCAGAGTCATACACTTTCCAGCTGAGGCAGGCTTACAGAAGACATTCCCAGAGTCTGGGTCTTCTCTATCCATATGTTCATCCCTACTTCAAGCAGTTGACATCTCATCCATCAATGCAAGTCAAACACAAGCTAAGTGTTCATAAAACAGATTAAAAAAAACAAACAAACAAACCACATTTTTTTAAATGTCCTGGCAACAAGACTTCACAATCTGTTTTGGAGATTTCTTTTTTTTGTGCTTGAAAAAAAGTGGAAAATGCTAAAGTAAAATGAATTCAAAATGTTCAGAAATTATTCAAAGTTTGTTTGAGGATAACTTAATGCTAAAAACTGGAAAGGCATGTGATTGCCGTGATTCCTGATCAATGAACAGCTAGAACATTACAACCATTCTTAAATGTGTTCCAGTTACTAGGAATCTCACAATTTTCATTGTGAAGCTTGAAATTAAATTAAAGAAGGCTCATCTTTTTTTTTTTTTCCTGGTGTCTCCAGGCCAATTGGAGGTGGTTTTAAAGGTTTCAGTAGGAGAGTCTTTATACTGAAATCATTCCAGTGATTAATATAACAGAATTACGGTTTTGGAAAATCAGTCTTAATTCCACTTTTAATTAATCTAGTTTCAGCTGCATGTAAAAACACAAAATTCAAGATTCAAACAAATTCAAAATTGCTTTTTTTGGAGAGATAGGTATATCTTAAAAAAATTGAAGCGGAAAAATCTTTAGAAGAATAATGTTTTTAGAACTTGGCATTATACATATGATTTCTTGGGAAAATAAAAGAAACTTGGGGGGGAAATATCTTTTTCCCTTCCTGTTTAAATCACCAGATAATTCAATAAACAGAGGAGCACCTTGCTCTGCTTGTCATATTCTTGGGTTTAATCTCAGCTATAAAAAGCTAGTCCATTGTTAAGACTGAAAACCTCTACTGTGAAAGGGAAATATAATAACCTTTGCTGCATAGACACCAGGTGTTTTTCCCTAACAAGCACTGTTGATAGAGTGATGTTTAATCTTTGATCACAATATCTAGGATGTATTGAATTGCAATAAAACCACTTTCCAGACATAGTATCTTCCAGGATTATAAAATCTATGGACAAACCAGATGATTCTGTACTGTGACATTAAATGCTACCTCGTAGTGCCAGGGAAATTCAGATATTGTTGTAATTTTGATCTCTTACATGGGAAAAATCCAGAATGTTTGATAGCTTTATTAAGTGGCAAGATTTTGTTCCTGCATATCAGGTCAGCAGTAAATTCTTACCTTATTACTGTTATAAAACTCAGTAATAGAAACCTGAAGCTGTGTTATATGACTCTCCCCTAGGAAGGGTCAGTGATTCACTTCTTTTGCTGCTGCACAATGATGGTAGGAAGCACCAGACTTGCAGAAGAAAATTAGGAAGGATTGTGATCCAAACTCAGTACTACACAATTACAATTTAATGTACTACTATTGAAAAATGCATTTTATTATCATGATCAAAGTGGATTCTCATTGGAAGAAGAATTTGGGAGGAAATTAAGAATTGTTAAAATACACTGAGAATTGTGCATGAGCTAAAAATGAAAGGCATTAGTGGAAGGAAGAAAAGGCTAAAAGCAGAAGGTGGAGTGATATGCATCCATTTTCATATTATATTCTTGATCAGGCATCCGATTTGTTCATAATTTTAAAAGTCCTGTGTCAATCTAGGATAATTTTTAATCCTAATCCTGCAAGGTAGGTCATGGCCTTAAATGTCTGTGGTTCAGTCTTATGCTCTGAAAAAATCAGGAAAATCATCACCCTTCTCCACATGGTCCCTGAGTAAAGGAATCCCAGAAAAAAAAAAGGCTCATGTCCCTTAAGGCCTTTGCCTTGGCTATTTTTGCATTTCTGTAAGACCCAGATCTTTGTCACCACTGAAAAGTAAAATCCAGGTTTCAAACCAATCACTGGAACCCAGGAGAAAGTTGGAATAAAGGGTTAATGTGGCTCCAGCAATTTAGCACTAGGCAGAAATCTGTCTCCATGTTCCATAGCTTGAAACGCACCTTATTTCCACCTCTAGGCAATAGTAAAGTATGTTACAGAATTCATGGGACAGGATTAAGCCTGTTGTAGCCAGGGAATTTTTAAAATGAACTGGGATTAATCTTGCCTACCAATTAAATGCTAATCATTTAGCCTAAACTAGCACTTATCTTCCTGCTATAGTCAAGGGAGAAGGACAGACACCTCTGAAGAGTGATTATTCCAACTGCTACTGAATATCCAGGGTGGAATGAATCACCTTTCATAAATGTCTATAAATCTCCATAGAATACAGGAGTCTGGATGATTAGCTAAACTCACAACTTTATTTTGAATCATCTTAAACTAGACAAGATTAATTTCATTCCTGGTGATTAAAATAAGGAATTTTCCATGCTGACATAAATTTTCCAGAGAAATGTCAACTACATCTGCTTCTATCCAGCCTCATAAATAAAAGAGTCTAGTATTTAGCTAGTTACTGCTTTTCTGCCAAATAACATTATTGAAGTCTGGCATGGATAGTCTGAGTCAGCGACTTTCCCTAAATCTCTAGATTTAAAACTCTGGATTTTTCTAAATCTTTAGATGTCTCTGAAAGAAAAGCAGTCTTAGGATGTTGCTGGTTATGTCAAATAATCAGCAGCCTTCTGTGGGCCTGTTATCATGTAACACCCCATTGCAATCCCAAATTATATATTTATGTTTTTGAAAAGATGTAAAAAAGAACATTTGGGCTAGAAAGACTGTTGTCTAACATGAATCACTGGCTTTTGTTAAGGAATTAAAGTTGAAACCACACTAATGCCAAGTATTCCAGGCGTGGTGACTCTGTAACTCATGCTCTGCTGTTCTGGAGCTGCAGAAACCCAAACAATGGGAACTTTAGCATCTCATGGTCCTCAATAATATCATAGTTTCTTGAGGACCAAGTCAGCCCAGTTACAAGGTACACTGGCAGATGTCACGTGCTTTGCATTCTCTGCCTCTCATCCATTTTCCCAGACTGGAGATAAGGAAATGGATGATGTGGCTTTTCTAACTTCCTTATCCCTTTTGAAATGAGGGCCGTTTTCAGGGAGCCTGACAAACAAGCTTCTTTGAAGGAGACGTTGATAATTTCCATTAGCAGCAGACAGTAGTTTTTCCACTGGCTTTCAGCAGTCAGGGAGAGTACAAACCTGCTTTGTAGAAAGCAGCTCACATAATCCTTGGGGCTTCTAGAGTTTCATTGTGTTTAATGGAGTTGCATTATGCTGGGGTACTGAGGTGGTTAATACCTACCAGACCAACTGAAAGTTTTCTACCCCTGTGAGTTCCTGTCACATTTAGTTTACTTCTTCTGCAAAATAAGTTGAGAGTTCTTTGCAACAGGCTGGTCTCAGGTTTAATTCAAGGACACTGAATCTTTGAATGTCAGCTGTAACTGGCCTTTACTGATTGTTGATCCCACTATACTTAAGGAGAAATGAAAATACAGATCATAGATATAGTCAGATAAAGATAGATAGATAGATAGATAGATAGATAGATAGATAGATAGATAGATAGATAGACAGACAGACACACACACACATTCTCAGAGACAAAGATATCTTTTACACAGGTGTGTCATGCATAGAGGTCCCTACAGTCCCCAGTTCCTCATTTCTATGTGGTATATCCCTAGTCATCACACTGTTTGCCAAAAATCAGAAGGGAAAAAGTATTTAGCTAACCTCTTTACAGCCAGCCATGGAATGTGCATAGAAAGGCATTGGTGTTCCCAGAAAAAGCTGTGTTCACCTTCAGGAAAGAGAGCAGACCCAAGGAACTGGGATCTCCCCATTTTGTGGTGGGTCAAGTAGCAAGGCAATTCCAAGACTGGCAAGACTTCTGAGTCCCTGTTTGGGGTCATGCAGTGAGTGCTGGAGGTTAAAAAGCTGAAGAATTGGGCTGGGAATCAGTGTTTCCTGGGGCCACACAAAGAACCTTGCTGGGGCCAGGCACTGCTGGGAGAAAGTCTTTCTGGCAGGATAAACCCTGGGCATGTTCATGTGTTCACCCTGGAACAGGACTGTTCTCCACCTATCTTCCCTGGACATCCTGCAGAAATTGGCATAAAACAAAAAATAAATCCAGCCTCAGTATGAAAGACCAAAGTCTGGATCCACTGTTTTCATATTTGCATCTAAAAACATACCAGAACCAAATTAGGCTGCTACATGGTTGGGAAATCAGAACAAATGACAGGACGGCTAAAGAACATGCCAGGATTTTGCCATATGCAAAATGATTTTCTTTGTGTGGTTTAAGGAGACAGTTAGCCTTCTAGGAAACATTAGCTGATTATCATTTATCTCTATTACTCTATCACCTGAAATTACAGAAGAAATTATTGATATCATAAGGAATTAAAACCACACTTTTAATTCTGAAGCTTTGTTAAGATTTCCTTGACCTTTTACACCTTTTTGCTATTTTGAAAGGATATTCTCAGCAAGTTTGAGATCTTCATTGAAATGACTGTAAAACAATCCTAAATTCTTCAACTGAAATAAGCCATGGGGCACAAGGAAGTCAAAAAAAATCTGCCTTGTGCTCAGGACCAAGAGGCATTTCTCTCTACAGCATATCAAAAGTAAATCCAGCTGCTGTCAGCAATGGCTGCCCTTCTTTGTTACCCCATGGCTCTTTGCAGCTTTCTAATTGAGTTTTCTAATAACTATGTTGTAAATCTGCCATAATTTTCACCTATAATTTTGAGCTACTTTTCATCTAACAATGTGCCTAAGAGTATGTCTTCAACCTTTTTTCACCACCAGATGAAAGACAGATGGGAATATTTCTTTTTGTTAGTTCCTACTCCACTCACATCTCTTCCTCCTTAAAATGAGTCCCTGCAGGCACTTCTGTTCTCCACAGACATGTTTTCTCCATCTTTCTGCTGTCTCTTTGTTCTGTAACCCCACAGGACTCCCTTTTCAAGGAAGTTTTTAAGTATTCCATTTTTTTATTTCCCAAATACTTTTATAGTACATTTTTTTACTGTGATGCTCCTTATGCTGGAGCTCCCCAGTTACAACCACTGTCTCGACATCATACAGAGACTGTGGGCACATACCTGGGCAGGCAGCAGCTTTCAATCTGTTTCTGAATCATCACTTTCACAGCAGGAAGAGGAGGGTCACAGCAAGGTTTCAAAATCATGGTCAAAAATCTATAGATGTTGCATTAGAACTGGATAAAAATCAGAAGTTCAGTGTTGCCTTCTGATAGAGGCAGGCGACCTGGTTCTAAGAAACAGCACGGCGGCTCAACCCCTCTTGGACCACTCGGGCCAAACACACGCTGACACCAATGTGGTGGACGGCAAAATGGCATTTATTATCTTATCTTACGGGGTTAAATAGTTAGGGGTCTTTGCTACGTCAGAGGGGGACTGGTCAGACTAGGTAGGGTTAGTAAGGAGGGGAAAACTACTAGAGTTAGGGTGGGTTTGCATACCTGGGGTGATTGCTTATGACCGGGGATGAGGAGGGGGAAGGGGGCTCCTTGCTTTCCATCACATCGCGAGATCTTCTGTTCGCCTGTCCCTATCTACCACAGTTCAGCTAGCTCTTAGCTTTAAAAGCAGGTTGAGACAATGGGAAGAAGAGGAAAAACAAGAAATAAAAAAGTGTTTGTTACATAGAAGAAGGAAATAAAAGTAACTGAGCATAGACTATAACCAAAAGCGCTGTATAAGAAATCAAAAATAAATAGCAAATGGGATACAAAGAGGAAAGAAAACCATGCTCTCTGCTTTTCTATCCTTGGTATTGCAGTGAGAGTTCAGGGCTCCAAGTACCTGTGTTTTTCAGAAAGCCCTTATGTATGCAAGTGCTGGAAAACAGATGCTTTGATAGTTCCTGCATTCCTTCTGGTAATTGTCAAAGACCGTAGTAACATACTGCCTGGTGAACTCAGCTGAAATATTAAAAGCCCTCAGCTGCAGACAAGCTGACCCAAAAATGAATGCTTTCCTAGCTGGTGGAGAAGTCTCTTCCTAGTGAGATTGGACTGCTTGGTATCCTTTAGAAATTGTATGAGATATTTTTCTTTTTTTTTCCTAACCTCTCTATGGGATATTGACTGGAATCTCTCACTGAACTAGAAAGCATTTAATATGCAGAAATGCACCTTTTAATATCACTCAGTTTGAGCAAAAAAAAACCCAAAACACTGCTGCACCAGAGATAATTAACAGGCATCTGTTGAACGACCCTTCATAATTGCTAGCAAATATGTTTATTTATGTCTGGATAAAGTGACACTAAAGAAGGCTTGAGCTCCATTTTCTTAGACAATGTACAAGTTCAAGATAAAAAATGAGCTAATAAATGTGTAAAGAAATGCCTCTCGGTGTTTGTATTATTTGTAAGCATATCAGTATTTCCTGTTTTCAGCAATTTATGCATGGGTGCTTCCATGTGTGCAAAATAATAACACATATATCAGGACACACAGGTATGATAAGTGCAAAATTAATGTCATGTGTCATAACACTTTCTTGGAGGCATTTTTTCCATGACCACATGTTGCAGTATGTTATTTTCACCGTTTTCCTCACTTTTGAGGTTATCCTAAGTTGGTATAGCCCCCCCCCTTTTTCCCCCGGGTGGTGGATCCCAGGCTCAACCCATTCCCCCAGCTTCCCTTCTATAGTCATCCCCCTCCCCTTATTCCAGCACCTTCCTGATCCATCATCCCCACCCCTCCCATTGTTCCAGAGAAATCCCTATCCCTCACCCAAACCCCTCCCACAGCCCATGACAATCCCCCCGGGACCTTTCCCCTCCCTCTGGAAAGTTCTGCGTTCCTCGATGCCCCATTGGTTTCCCCCGATGTCAGTTCTCTCCAGTTGTCTCCATTGGTCTCAGGTAAATATGTCCCCTCCCCCAACTCCTCCCTGAATCTTCCCCCATTGGTCCTTGGATTGTACCCTGCCTTGAGACCTCCCCGCTTTAAAAGAGCCTGCGAGCTCAGATTCTGTGTCTGTTCTTCTGTTCACCCCTTGGAAGGAAGAGCCTTGGATACAACGGAGACAAGACCATCTCTATTCCTCCGTCTTACCCCTCGGCGCCTTGGATATCCCTCGCGGTGATTCCTTTAGAGCAGACGCCTCCCTGCTCTGAACTGGCACCTGGACTCCGGGGAGTCTAGGGTCAGCCCCGTATCATTTCGTGGCCGCAGCCGCCGGGTGGTGGCAGTGGAAGCCAGCCGGCTTCTTGCCAGGGGACACGCGACCGCGTCAGCTGGTGCCCAGTGTGGGGCCCCAGTGCCCTTCAGACCCCACGGAGGAGGCTGGGCCTTTGGATTAAGGACTTCCAGCCTGTGGACAGCCAGTGGTCTCCGAGCCTGCACACGAATTTTTGTCTCGCTGTGCTGCCGGGGATGAAAAGGACAACCCTCGAGTGCCCACAAGGACCCTCTTCAGGGGTAAGAACTCCCTCTTCACCTTTTCTTTTCTGGGGTTGTCGGGTTGGTTGAGGATTTTTGTGGGGAAGATGTCTCCCTGGAGGGTACTGGCGCTCTGTCCCTAATCCCTTTCTGTAGTCCTCAGTGGGCGTCCAGTACCTTGGTCAGTAACTCATCAAGGTCAAGTCTGCCTTGTGTCCAGTATAGTTCTTCTTTCAAGCATAAGTTACGTATAATTTAAAAGCACAGAAAAACACAGGAATCATGGCTAAGTGGGGGCTGAATAATGTGGGATATAGCACAAATCACCCCATGACAGTGCCTGAAATAATTTCCTTCCTTTGAACAGCTAGAGTAGTGGTTATGTGGCTTCTACAGCAAACTGAAGGTTCTGGAATTACAGGTGGTCCACATTTGAGCAGCTGGCCAGCTTGGCACATCTAATGAGAGCACCATATCCACTGGATCCTGGAGAGAAGGGGACCCCCCAGGACCTTTTCTGTAGTAACTGGATCAGCATGCAGTCAGGAAAGCCAAACTGGGGGGTTTGCGTGTAGCTTGTTTCTTGTTATGTACTATACTTGTGTACAAATGGTGTAATGAGACAGTAGGTGTTACTAGTCCAGTCACCACTGAAATATTCCTGAAAATGTTCTAGGAATTTTCAGTTACATTAAAACTCTGTGAACTTTGTATTGAATATAAGAAAAATATCTCATCTGTGTTTTCTCAGTTGTTCAGGGGAAAAAAAGCCCCAAAATCTTAATTAGCAAAAGAACAAAGACAACAGATGCACAACACCAATATTTCACAAAAATCTTACTTATGGATTTTATCCATGGAAAATATATACAGCAAGACTAACATAAAATTTATAATTGTCTGTTATGTTCTCCAAAACTGAATGGGTGTTAATTAGTGAATAGTATATCCAAGGACTCATTGTGCTAATCTTTTTTCTACATCGGGATTCTGAGATTTCCAGAGATGCTTGTATCCTATCAGAAATACCGAAACTGTATTTCTGAAGCAAATCTCTTATAGCATGTATGCATCTTTAAAAGTTATTGACAGGAAATATTATCTCTGAGAGATTCCACTGAAGTGAAATTAAAGTTCAGTCCAATTAGTCATTTCCTTATCTGTAAAAGACTGTACCCTGTACACCGCTTTTTAAATTGTGTAGCTCACCCTTGCTTTCTAATGACCTCAGAGCCTTTAAAAATCTTAGGGACAGAGTTGAACAGCACAGTTGTAGAAATAGGCCTCAGCAGAAGAAAAAGTTTATTGACCGCTTGCATATTCAGGAATGCAATACAACAATGAATGACTTAAATTATGTGACTCTTTACATATAACTAAACACACCCTAGGTGTTCCTATTGGGAGTCTGCATCAGAGTTCAAACCAGAACTAGTATGTCCGTACATTTATTGTCTATCAGTAACACAGTGTAATGTGTGCTTTGGTCACGTAAGGGAGCAAGAGCTAGGGAATTAATTGTTAGGGTGGGAAAAGATTGTTTATTCATGCTCAATGGGCCTAATTTGAGAGTTTTAACTGTTAGAGAAAGAAACCATGTTGAAAATTCTCAGTTTTATTAGTTCAGTGAGTCATTCTGGATTCACACCAGAATTCCAAGCCTGATATGAAGCTTCCATTATGACTGGAACCAAGCCTTTAGTATGTCCTATAGTTCATTAAAATTTACACTTATTTTTATGGCCTTTCCTTCTACGTATCCTGTAGCATATGCTGTCTCAAACTGACCATTTGTTTAGCATATAACGAGGTGCAGTTGTATTTTTATAACAGTTGTTGTAAGGAACAAGGACCTTGAGTGACATTCCTCAGATTTTCTTCAGGTTTGTTCAGCCGAACAGCTGCCTTTGGCAGCACTTCAGCAGTTGTTGTGTGAGAAGCTCCACGGGCTGGGATGAGATTTGGTTACTCTATAACCACCCTTCCGGTTCCATGTGCTGATCAAGCGTTTTTCAGTTTTAGGTTCTCTGAGTGTCAGTGAGCCTCGGGGCTCTGTCCTGAGCCTTTCAGATCTTTCATTAAAATTAAACCTCCTTGAAGCATTGATTGTGTCATATGGCTTTCATTATCACAAGCACACTGATGATATTCAGGTTCGTGGTACATGTTAACCTTTCCTACTGAGGTCAGTAACAGTATCTCTGAGGATCGAACAGCTGTCTCCCTGTGGATGTATCATAGTTTTTTAAAATTAAACACAAGCAGTAGGAGGCTCTTTTAATTGGGAATGACAGTTTCTTCTTTTGGTTTCATGGAATCTGCTCCGTATCTTTAGCTGGGAACTTGGATCTTATTCCTGATAATAATTTGTCATTTACCACTCATATTTTTTAATTAAAATAAGAAGTAGTTATTTAATGTCTCGTAGTTTTGCCTGTACTTAATCATTGCATCAATAAAAACATCTATCTATGCTTGTGGTTTTGTGTTTAGAGTCTGCCTTTATTCAAAATCAAATCTGTCCTATCAACATATGCATTCTCTTCTGCTTGTACCATCTCTCCTTACACTGGTGGCATCTCCTTATGCAGAATCTGCCAAGAGCAGTAGGTAGCATGTGCTTAGTGGCAATGTATAAGAGCTTGGGCACATTGCTCCCCTAGCACACAGGACACTTGTCTTCTGGGCTGGAGCATGTTAGGCCAGCTTGGATATGGGCAAAGGAGCCAGAGACAAGCATTTTTATAATTGAACTGAATTGTCTTTGTGGGCCTTAAAAAAGAGCATATGGTCTGCTCCTTCCTTCTCAGTACAGGCTTTTGCTCTCAAGAGGGCTATTAAATAAAACAACACAGTCACTCTGCAAGGGTCCTTGAAGAGACCAGAGAAATGCTGTTGTGTCCCAGTGGCAGCTCCTCCTCTCCTCAGTGACAGCGATGGGGTGAGTAAGAAGTTTCTCTTCAGATTAGGTGATAGTATATGTATGTATCAAGCTGTACCAAAGGTTAAGAAAAAAATATATTAAGGTTTTTATTTGGTGGCTATTGAGAAGTGACAGAAATATTTCATTTTCTGCTTGTGCTGACAAGCACCTTTCTAAGTGCCTGTTGGTCTACCAGAGCCAAAATGTGGTCCTAATCTGGGCAAAGACAAACTTGTGCTTTTTTCATTTTAAAACAAAGAGTGACGGAATTATAAACTTCTGTCTGTAATGAAAAAAGAAAAAAAGATCAACAAATTACAAAGTCACTGAAGATTTTAAGGTCTGGAGATAGAGAGTAATGCTGTATTTAATGAGATATGATGATGAATATCAGGTAAATAGTATGTTAACTTTTTAGTATTGCATGACTTGAGTTTCCTTCGCAATGGTGAGACCAGAAAGAGATACAGGAAGGAAATTTTTCTCATGGTAATGGACATAGTGAACCCTTTACAGTCAATACTGTGCTGGTCTGCACACGCTCAGCTCTCTAAAGAAAGAGCTCACCTTTCAACTCACTGTTGTTCCCCTCCAAGCAGCTTCCCAGCAAAGAATGAGGGAAAACATAAACTCTGGATATGCTCTAAGAGCATCATTCTCACACAGGCATAGACTCTAACCTCAAACTGTGCAAGCTACAGAATAGTATCTGAGGAATTATGTCAGAAATGCATGACAAAAATCACTTAAACTATTCTCCAAAAGTTTAGTTTGTGCCATCTTTGAGTGCCTCAAGGCTGCCACACTGAATTGCTGGGCTCCCTGCTGTCCATTGGCATCATTATCTTCTGTAGAAGTTACCCTCTGCTGCTTTAGTCTGTGGGCAGAGAGTGATAAGCCAGCACAGTTTATCCCAAGCTTATCCCAAAGCTACCCACAGAAGGTGGGCTGGTAGTAAGAAATACCCCTGGGAAGCTTTGGTTGTGCAGATCAGCTCCTCCTTGCTGAGGGAATGGACACCACTGTGTGCTCAGGGTTGCTGCCACACACCCTCACCTGAAGCTTGTGGCAAGCCTTTGCTTTCTCAGGGGTAATTGCAGAGCTGGGGATTTTCCGCTTCACATACATCTGCTTTCCTAACAATCTGGGAACAAAGGGTCTGCTTGATTTGAACTTCGGTGAGCCACCAGAGTGCCCCAGCTTCCTTACTCCTCTGTTACTCAGACACCTCCCATTACAGGCATTTGTAATAAGCAGTCATTATCTCACAAAGCAGTATGAGAAAAGTGTCTTTTTACCAGGCAGTGATAAGTCTTACTTTTTATGCATTTCACTGCTCAGTGAACAGGCAATAATTCTGGCATTCAGAATTAAGGAAAAAAACATTAAAAATAAGTATTCTACTTTATTGCCTTAAGAAATGTTTTGCTTTTCTATATTTATACTTATACCGCTGGGACTCAAAAGAAGTGAAGACAGGATTCCCCATTTGAAAAATGAAGGATAAAGATAGAAGAGAAAATCTGGGGGGAAAAGCATTCTATTTTAGTATGGTCCAGTTTGGAAAAAGTTTGTTTTTTTCCAATGCAAAGCTGGGAAATAGCACCATGAATCTTCATTAGGAAAAAAATGCTTCAACATAACCTGCAGTTGGAATCGTGATCATTACAAGCTGAAGGAATGGAATCAGACATATTTTTAACAATGTTGCAGGGGAAAAAGTAAATTTTAACAAGCCAAATACTTCCTATGAGAGCAGGAGGAAGATTAGAGAGAATTGTGTGGGAAGTTTGATTGACAGTTAGTTGAAAGTAGAGGGAATCATATGGGTTTATTCTCTAATTTTCTAGCATTTCTTAAAGCATTACTAGCTGCAATCTGGAGAAAAATAAAAGAACAGGAAAACATCCAACACTGGCTATGAATGAAGTAACGACAGAAAAAGTTCCTCTGAATTTAAATGTCTGTACCACATTCAGTTAAATAATTTGCAGACCAGTATGGCCCATAGAGTTGCATTTTCTTCCCTATATTTTGGACAATCTTTCCCTTCCCTCCCAGAAATCTTAAAAGAAATAATGTGTATTATTTGTGTATGTCATATCAAGACACAATAGAAACAGTTACAGTGAATAAATCTATGAATACAAATTTTGAAGCAAAAGAATAGAAAGAACTCTTCCCATTTGTTTCCTTATCTTCTGCATGTTTCATTGATGAAGGTATAACTAGCACCTCAGTGTTGGACACATCCATTATAGTGAATGCTAGGAGGACTTCCCCTGCTTAGACTATGCTTACAAATAATTTCTAGAAAAGTTTCCTTTGTCAGAATATTCTAGTCTCTTTCACTGAACTCCTATAAATTAGTTTTTTATTTCTTCTTTTCTAAGCTCATTCCTTGTTAGGAACACCCAATAAGAGCAGGAGCAAACAGGAACTATCTAGAAATAAATGCATCTCCAAAGTCCCCCTGGAACAGCTTCTTGAAGATGTTTATTGGGAAAGTCCTTAAAATGCAGCTGTAAAATTTCCTAATCCCAGTCCAGTAAAGGTTTTAAGAAGATAAGCAAAACATTAGAGCATAAGTTAAAGCATATAAAAGTACAGACCCAAATATGCTATTCCACTGTTCTGTGAAAGAGCTGTCTTTGTCAGACATGAGTTGTACACCCTTCACTTTCCACATTAACTGCACACAGCTACCCTATCTGCTCCAGACAGGTGGTGGTTTCAAACAACAATCTGATTTATAGAGGAAGTAAAACCACTCATTTCTCTTGCCATGGCTGTGTTGTGTGTCTCAATGCTCAGTGCTCATAAACATGGTGCTTACAGGCTTGTAAAGGCTACACCAGCACAAGACCCTGGTAACAAACTGCTGAACGGAGGGTAGCTTTCTTCCCTGCATTTTTACTACCTCCATTATATGGCAGTGCATCACTGGCAGATGCGTAACCTTGAGCATCACAGTAAACTTAGAAAGCAAACTGGAATTAATTCTGGTCATGTGAATATTGATGTGATCTAAAAAGTCATTGTCACCATTCCCATTACAACAAAATTTTGATAAGGAGAACAATGTCTGGCCCAGACTGTGGTACCTGTCTCAAACTTTTCATATTTCTTTGCTTCTGAAAGTATTTTCCTTAGAATTTTTTTCATCCAGTAAAGTTTTATAGAGTAATACTTGACACTTTATTAAAGCTAAATTACACCTTACTAAAGCTAAATTAGAAAAAGAAATCTGAAGTATATGGTCTACTACACATACATAAAGATGTCAAATTAGAAAAATAATAAGCTAACCCTGAAGAGATTGTATTTCTATAAAGTTTGACACATTAGAGCATTTAAATTCAAGTTAAACCCAAGGTAGTTAGGGCTATTTTGGCTATTCTCATAAGACTGACAAATCTCACAAGTGGGAACTATAAATTTGGTAAAGAAATGAAGGAATAACTGAGACCTAATTTGTTTTATTTGACTTGACTATATAAATGAGAACTACATTTTCCCCATTTTTTAAAAACAGTTGTTACTCAAAGCTACCTTTCTTTGCTCATGTAAAATGCCTTCTGTTGCATATATTCCTTGAGTATCTTTCATCTAGGCATCCTAAAAACACACTGAATTTTAAAATGACATGCAACTGAGAAAAAAAAAAAAAAGGCAAGTTCTGTGTACATTCCAAGATCATTCAGAAAATCCTTGTATGAGAACCACAGACGAGGTAGGGCCAGTATCAGTGAAGACCTAAAGCAGGAAGTTATGTAAGGTGTTACACATACATGTGAGATTCTTGGCTTTCAGAACATAATCTGAAATGTAGAGTGAAAACCTGGAATATCTTCTCAGTGAAAGGGTCACGCAAGATACTCCAGAGGAGCTATGCAGAGAAACGCATGTACAGAGTGAAAAAGTACTACAGTTTTTTCTCTGTTTATTATCTTTATTGGTGATCTGGACTGAGTCTACCATTTTTTGTTCACAATACCTCTGGTTTCCAGTTTCTTTTAAGCAATAGCTTGTGAATTGCAAGCTGTAGGATTTAAGGCAAGCTCTTTGTTTGTTTGTTTTTCCTCATGATTTCCAAATGTTTCCTATGATGATTTGTTCTGAGATACATCAATTCCATCTGTTCCTTACTATACATTGGCTCTGCTTCATTTCACATTTGCATTACATTGTTTCAGAGGGTTTGAATTAGTACCTCTTGTATGCTATACCACCTATGTATCATGATTCCTGCATTTGCAGATTCTCTTTTCCACTTGTCTGAGTAAATAATTTCAATAAATAATGATTAATTCATCAAAATTAGGCACTTTTCTATACATTACAGCATACCTCTAAACTATATTTGAAACTCCTTGCAAGAAGGTATTTGTGATGTACAGAATTAAAAAGATAATGACTATTGGAAAGACGACAATTAATAAAGACACTGAGGGTAACATTAATACATAGGTATGAAAAACATACAGAGCCTTGGAAAGAATATAAAATCCCATTTGTTTATTGCAAAATAATGCAGAAAAATTGTAACTCAATTTATGAAAGACAGTAGCTCTCTGAAAATCTTGAGTATCACTCGGAACTACTATGTTATTAGGAGGATATTTTATTTATCTTCAGAAAATAGGTGTGTTTACAGGCAAGACTTGCTTGACCTTGACCCAGAAATAATTAAAAGTATCTCCATGCAGAAGAGAAGTTAGACTCCACTGGGCAGTCAGCAGTTGCAAGATGTGGTAAAACTGACACCTGGATCAAGTTTTTTAATCATAAGAAGCACCAGCTGTGAAGAGCTCCTTAGCAATGGATCATTCAGTTTGGAACACAATGTGTGAGAAGGAATTTGCGTCTGTGCATTATCCTATTTAGAAGAAAAGCATCCCCACTGACAGCCAACAGCTTTTTAGTTGAAATAGCAGTAGGAAACCCTTACAGAACTTAGCAAAATACAGAGTCAACAGGTGTGGATTTTATCTATCTCCAGGCACTTCTCTTTAAACTTAATAATTACTTTCTAATCCCTGCAATTATTATGAAAACTATTTATTTCAAATTTTCATGTTAGATAAGGCTTTAAGATGGCTGGCTAAACCTGAGGAAATTTGCTCTCCAAAGGAGCATTTCTAAACAGGTTATTGGTCCAGTTTTGTCATGCCCAGAACCCCAAAAACAACTAGATAGGAACAAGGTCTGAGATGCAATGGATCACTTTGGTTTTGCAGGGTAGCAGCCTAGAGAAACATTTCTGATGAGTGAAATACATCTGGTATGCAAGGAAGACTCTTGTATGCTGGGAAATTTCTTGAAAGCATAAAATTAGCTTTTGAAGTTCTCACAGCAATCCTTGGAGCTATAAAGAATAACTGAGAACCTTTTAAAAGTAACTTGGCTGGTTAAACTCAAACTATTATCAGTAAAGGATGAACAAGCACTCACTGGAACTGCATATTTAATTAAGGATGTAAAGCTGTTGACTGAAGGTAAGAGACGAAGATGGCATTCAAACCTTTAGAATGATTCTGGGCAGTTATCTTTTACCACGTTTACCATTTTTAATGCATTTATTCCATTCAATGTCTTTGCTCTCGTCAGCAAGACACCAGCTTTGCTATATCAAGCTTTTAGATACAGGCTAATAGATTTCACTATACAAAGTGTGGATTGGTAGTAGCAGCTCACTCTCCAGTCTTTGTGTAGCTGTTCTGAAATTAAAAAAACAAACAAGCAAACAAAAAAAAAACCATAAAAAATAACTAAACCCTAAAAACTTTCTACAAATGATATTAAAATGATTGGCTTCCCAGTGGATTTCAATCTATCCATTCAAGAAACTGTGCAGGTGAAATCAGGGAAAGATACTAATAGGAATACCTGCAGCCAATATTGCTGCCAGAGACTTCATGTCATGGAATCATGGGTCCTGTATGTTCCTGAGGGCAGACATCTAATTTTTTACATATTCCAGGTCAGTATGTCCCTTTTTGAATGCTTTAAGTCTTCTCCTCATGTGTTCTTTGGCATTCTCGCTGCTTTAGGAAACAATACTCAAGAATTATGTTCTCAGATTTTCTGTGTTATCCTTTATGCACTTTACTAAATCATATTTACTACTTTATTGACTTAGTATAAGTGTCAGTGGACCAATATCAATAATTTTAAGGTATCTCTGACCTGAACGGTTCCAGAATGATGGAAGGGATTTTAGATTTCTATATTTTTTAACTTCAGGGTTTTTACCATCTTCCATTGAATATTAATCTCATGTCCAAAAGATCATCTAGAAGTTTCTCTCTCTTCTCTGCAGTCTATTGGAATTAAATATATTATTCTTTAGTTCAGGGATTTCTCAAATGCTTTCAATTTTACATACTACTATTGCAGTAAAGACAAACATTTGAATTATTATATATAAATGTTATTTTTATGGCCTATGTTAAGCTAACTTGCACTTGCTAACACACTGCTGGTACGGTTACCCAGAATTTTTAGTTCATATTTAAAACAGTGTAGTGAGTTGCTGTTATCTCTGACTGTAGAGTATGATCTTTCTTTATGACGCAGGCTGCAGTTTTGCGCGGATTCCACGCTGTGCCTGGCTGTCAGAGGTGTCCCAGAAGGGACCCTTGACACAGCCGTGGCTGACAGGGATCTGTTACGAAATAACAGAACCTGCGCTGGCTCTCTCACAGGGAGCAGGCTGCAAACTGGTGTGAAATTAGCGTCGATAAAGGCAAGGGACAGAGAGAGGGATCCTCTGCAACTTATCTGTAATGGAACCAGCAGACAAAGACCCCGGCTAAGGATTCCAGCCCCTCTTTGTGTGGGTGCCAAAAAGGGCGGGATAAAATGATTTCAGCCAATAGAGTTCTATAAATTGTGAAGTGACAGGGGGAACATCCAACGGGACAAACTCAGGGGCGGGTTCTATTTGAATGAACAAACGATGTACTGAACTTAACAGAACTTTCAAGATATCATACATATTCCATATGGGATATGCATAAACATAAGGGCCTACATAAAACTGGGTGGGGGAACCCTGAACCTATAACAGAACAATATGCAAAATACAGTTCCTGGGGAGGCACTGGAACTCGCAGTGACCAGATGGTAGATTGCCGAGCCCTATGTGCTGCTCGTCCACCATGAATCGGTAGGTGTGGGTGTTGCTGCCACAGCCACATGCACTCCAACACTTATGGACACTCATAAATAGCTGAGTCACGTCCAGGAAAAACCCCACCAAAATAACTGAGGGGAAAAAAAAAAAAGAAACAGGTAGATGTGTTGCTGATGCAGAAAAAATCAACACCCAAATACTCAGGTAAGTTTGGAGACGTTTGCTTGCATATTCAGCCTCATCATTATGTCCTCATTTCTCTCCCTCTAAAAAGTCATAAAGCCTCTTTTGTTCCCTCTAACTCTTTTCTGTGGAGAGATTTTATCAGCAGAAACTCAATACAACCATTCCTGTTAATTTGCAACACAAATCCCTGTCTTTCTTTCTTCCTTCTCTCTGTTTGTTGGGGTTTGGGGTTTCTTTTCTTTTCATGTAAACTGTTTAAAAAGGCTACTGAGATTAGATGGTTCCTTATATCAGTAGGCAATGCCTTCCCATGGTGAAAGACTAATCTCCTCCTTTTCTGCTCTAGCCCTGCACCCTGCTAGCACTGTCAAACCGGAGAGTTCCCCATTAGCATCCTGAAAAGGTTTTCCTACGTCATCGTTTGTATGAACTGGCATACAGTGAAAAACGGAGTGATAAACTGAAATGTGTCAGGTATGGAGGTAGGACTTTACTCTTTCAAGTACTGGAAATCCAACCTTCAGGGACAAAAATACAGTGCTTAGGGGTCTAACACAGTTACACGTTTGTTTTGCAAAATGCAAAGAATTACATAAGGGCAATGTTGTCAAACATTGTATGAGTTTAAAACAAATTTAGGGGCTATTTTTATAAGCTGAATGAAATCACCCTTCCTGGGGGAAAAGCTGAGGTAGGACACAGCAGTCTGGCAAATTGGAACACTGTGGCTATTCCTCTCAGCATTGCACAATTTAGTTCAGTTTCTGTTTTCACATCAGAACATCAAACAGATTTCCAAACTGAGCCAGTACAGGAACAACTCATAGAGGGAAGGGGATATGACTGAGCACAACTGCATAGCTGCTGGTTTTGTCCACACTGGGCATTAGATACCCCTTAAATATCATCAGGTCCCTGCTCAGCTGTGAAATGTACTACCAAGAGAAATGCTGTAACTACACTGAAAGGACCTTGGCAGCTTCTCCTCACGATGCGATGTTCCGCTCCCATAAATCCTTCCCCAAGGACGGTCACGGTCAGGGACAGGGCTTGCCCTGTCCTCCTGGCATGCAGTACAGCCTGCAAAGGCACTTTCTCTAGTTACTGGGTGATCACTGTGGGAAAGTAAATAATAATGAAGGTTTTATTTTCAGCTGTTGTCTTACCCCAGTGAAGTCTTTTGTCATACTCAAATGGATCAAAAGAAGAGTTACGGCCTGAAGTTTTAGCTGAAACATGAATCTGCTCTGAATCAAAACTAAGTATTCTCCTTTTCCTCAAAGGTAAAGCTAAGAGGCTCATTTTCAGCCAGACCCTACTGCTAACTCCCTGTACAGTTTATTCCCTCAAACTCATATTTTATCAAATCCCAATCTTGTTCCCATACTGATTATGCCCTTGGCATGAAACTATTTCAATTTCACAGTAGCACTGTAGCACATTGTAGCACTGAACTTATTAAAACCCATTGAAAGCCCTTACCCTGTGAGTATCATACCCCTTTCGGACAAACAGCATTAAAAATGTACGTAATCCTAAATCGTGTGTGCTTTTTATCTAGTGTGACCATAGCATGGTTAGAAATCACTTGAAGTACTGTGTTTTGTGAACATAGTTCATCAAATAGTGTGAGGTCTTCCTGACAGCAAAGTACTTCACAGCTGCGTCAGGGTGAGTCTGGACTAGTACTAAAATACAGATGACATTCAGTATTTTTATGGGAAGATCCATAGCAATCTAATCTGGAGTACAGAGGAAAATAAGTTAGCACAGCAATTTAATTTAATTTAGTACAGCAGTATACGTTGATTTCTTTTATTAGCTTTCTGGAACCTAGAAACTCTGTGTTTTAGCTAAAAGACAGTACTCAGCCTAAACTGTCCAGCTACTCAAATACCAGAGAGCTGGAATAGCAATTTTTTTTAGCTCTATGTCTTAGGGAAAAAGGCAGGGATGGTATTTTCTGCTGCAAGCAGCTTTTATTTTTGGATTTTTTTTTTTCTGTGTAAAAAAAATACATGAAACAAAGACAATCCCTTCAATTTTCTGCTATGGTTCTTATGAAGACTTGTAATCAGAGTATGGTCCAGAAGCAGTCACAAAATTATCTGGGTTTTTCTGTTTAAAAAGCCAAAAAACAAATAGCAACACCACCAACCTCCAGTTTTCAGAAGGTGGAAACACAGATTCTGTCCTGAAAATTCTTTTAAGGGAAGAACCAGTCTTACTTTTAAATAGGTTACTGTAGCTTGGCAGCAGCAATAACCAGAGGTTCAATTCTGAACTGACCTGCTCATGCAGAAGTGTTTACATGTCCCTGCATTTCCTGAAAATGACAGTGAATGACTGTAGAGGAACAGAACTGGCCAATCAGAACTGGCCAATTTAATCTCTAGGTAGCCTCGTAAGAGTATAAAAGCCAAAATGATTCAGTACTGGAATGTGGTTCTATAGCAATTGCCCAGAAATTCACTGTATTGCAAATACAAGCCCACCAAGTATTTCACTTAAAACAGGTGGGCTCTAAAAGCAGAACAACCTGGTGTACTATTGCACAAAACTTCTTTTGAATTCATTGAGTTGAAGTATCTTTGGACCTATGATTGTTCTCATTAAAACTTAAAGATTTGCAGTGAACTCAACAGACCTTATCTGAACTAATAAAAAGATGTTCTGAAAAAATAATACACAATGCAGTTGGCGTTTTTTCTCATCTCCCCTTTGTTGTTTTCCTGCAGCCTTTCATATAGGTTCCCCTTCTAATCAACACAGAGTGGGTGACAATTTTCTGCAGAAAGATGTGTTCCACATTGAAATAAACATCTAAGGCAAGTGACCCTAGAAGCAGCTCTCTTTGCTGACCATGGAGGGAGTAGAGATAATCAGCTTAAACACAAGACACAGACAGAAATTCAGTTCCAGATTCTTGTGTTCCTGTTAATGAAAACTGACAGCTCCATTCAGTTGCCCCAGCTTAGCACCCAGTGCCTTTTAAAATGACCGAGGTAAGATGTTTTGTCTCTCTGCTGGCTGCCTGGCCAGCACAGCACGGCTATCTCCTAAGGCCTGACCCATATTTGCAGTACCTCAGTAGATTCTCCTGACATCCTGAGTCGTCTGAAATCACCCATTTTAAGCCCACCTTTGCTCATGTAACTGAATCGAGCCTCTACTGACCACAGCAAACAAAAATGAGACTCAGTTACCCAGACTCAGGCTGTCGGTGCCAAATGAGATGGTCCACGTCACCCAAGGCTGTCACCATTGGGGACTGGCAGATTGAGCCCATGATTCTCTGCAGCAACAGCTGAAGCTATGTAGAATAATTGAAAATGTCTAAATGGAGGAAATATTTATCTTCTCAAAAGGTCTGTTCAGGCAGCTGAACATTCCCCTTCCCTGGACCTCAAGAGCTATTCAGCTGATCAAAAGTAATTCTAGATACTGGGTTTAACACACTGTAACACCTTACTCAGATACAGAGAGTAGGGTAGGCACTTAAATACAGGTGTTTGAATACTGGGCTTGATCTGTAAATTCATTAATTTTAGATGAGATGTAGCTCACTGCCGTTGCTTTATGCAGATGAAGTTATATATAAACCTTTGCTGATCTTGCAGCAATTGCCATGATTAGAATTTGCGAAGTACACACATTTCCACTGTCAATTATAAAAAGAATACCTCACAAAATATGCACATTATTTAAGACCATTTTACTCTCTGGCATTGTGATAGTTCTGGGTTGTCAGCATTTCCCTTTATCTTTTATAAATCTGAAATTTCTCAGTGAGGTTTTCAGCATTATGGTAACTTCTTTTTCAAGTTAAATTATACCCTGCTTTGCTTGTCATTGGCCTAAATACATTTTTAACCAAACATTGTAAATCAGGGAAAACATTTTAACCTCAGGCAGTTTAATTCTTCTAGACACATTTTTGGCATAACAAAACAGTTTGGGCTAGAAACAGAAATTTGGCATCACAATTTTAGTTACTCCTAAAGATTGGATTAGGCTGAATGATCCTTTTAGAAGCTGTGAGCCAAATTTTTTTTTTCCACTTGGGTTGAAACTACTTGGAGGGTTAGATTCTTTCTTTTTTTTTTTTCCAAAATCAAAGTTAGTGATTTGAAAGCCTAAAAATTCAAACTCTTATGACTTATTACAAGTAATTATGGTAACTTCAGACAATTTTTCATTTCATTGATTACTTTTGGTTTCCACTCTTATTTCCTTGCCTGATGGTGCCTTAGCTGTATAGACACATCCCAGTGGAGTACACGCTAATCAGGTAACTAGGTTAGGAATTCTATGAAAAAAACCAAAGACTAATGTAGATGTTGGAATGGGAAAACCAGAAAATTAATCTGTATTAACTGCTTGTAGATATAAAGAAAATGTCTAGGATGTAAGTACCAGTCACATTCCTCAGCCATGATAAAGACTTTGCTTGCAGGGTTATAGAAAGAAACATCTCAGGTCTCTTGCTCTTGGATGAGTTGGGTTAGGATCCTGACTACCTTCCCTCGTTAGGATTACATCAGATGTGATACATTAACTTAATTGCTGCAGCAGAAGCACAGAAAGATACCATGGGGAGAACTGTTTTCATTTTTCCTCCTCATTTCTTAGGAAAAAAGTCATGTTTTGACTGGACCAAAATATTTAACTCTGGAAATTGTGTCCTGAATGCTGCATCATTTCTTTTCTATTTCAATTCTTACTCTGTGGCTTCGGGTGAGCAACCAGCATGACACAACTTTACATGTAACCAATAAAATAAAACTGACCCAAGTAAGGACTCCATACCCACAGCTATATAATCCTGTGTCCGTGCTTAGATAGCCAACAAGCATTCCCAAGGGGTCCTGAGGCATTTTCTGTTTCTGCAGTTTATTCAGCAGTGGATGAGAAGAAAAGTCTCAGTGTTTACTGAAGCCCTAGAGGAAGTTCCTAACAAGAATTGCTGATCTCCTTGGAAAGGATGTGACTGCAAGTGCTGGGGAGTGTCTCCCTATGTGTGGCTTTCCATGGCTGGGGTCATGGTTCCGCACCACCAGATGCTCTCTTTCCATGCTGCCTCTTCGGAGCCCAGCTCCTCCCAGAATTCCCCTCAGCTCTCGTCCACATCCAGCTCACTGCCAGGAACTTCTGGCAACCTGCGTTTTAGAGGCACCAGGTTGCTATAAAACAGATAACTTTTTGTAAACAGAACTGGTTTTTTCCTGAAAGAATTTCATTTTCAGCATTAAAAACATACTTCCAATATGCATGGATAGTCATATTCCATAAATGGGATAAATGGCCCCTTTGCTTAAGCACTGCTTTGGTTCACTACTGGTTGGAAGAGACAGAAACTTTGCAGGAGAACAATGCTGTCATGAGAAGTTCAGTAGTTTTGCAGCTGAACCTAAACTCCTTCTCTGTATCTGTATTTATTGTCTGTGATAAGCAACTGTATCACCTCTGCTGAAGGCCTAAAACAGTTTGTAAATAAGAGTCTGGCCATATCAGCTTCATGTATGGGAGACTGAGACACATCATTTTTTAATTAGTGTATGCCATATCCATTTATGTGTCATTTTTAACTTCTAGAAAGCTGTTTCCATAATATGGAGGAAAGCCAGTCCAACAAAAATCACTACAGTATTGTAGCAATCACACTCTGCAGCAAGTGAATCCAATCAGAAACTTCTATCAATTTTGAAATTCCCCTGAAAAGTCTGTATCAAGCATTATCTCTCACTTTCTAGGCTACCTTAATACGGCTGTAATTTTCCTTCTGACTCCTGGGGAATTTTCATAAGCACCAGGAAACTCTTGGCTCAATCCTATTTTCTTCATTCCAAGATTTAGTCTGGGTCTTACTGAAATTACCCGGAATGTTTGCATCAGTAAGGCAGGAAACATTTTATGCTATCCCCACAAACTATGCGATAGGGAAATTTGTCAGCCAGGCTTTCCAGGAATGATTGCGTTGATTTATCTTCAGCGTGGTATGTCTCAACAAGATTTCTCCAAACACTTCATCCTTAAGGCGGTTTCCCTTTAAGATACTCCTGACATCTGCAGCTTTTACAGCCTGAAGCACTAGAAGGCTGCTCCTCAGATGGTCGTTACTCCACAAACAGCCGTGGTTTTGACGTGAGCCCAGCCATGGGCTACACGCTGCGAAGTCCCAAATCTCTGCATCAGAGACTGGAATTCTACTTTTGGAGTATAATTCTTCTGACTTTCTCTAACACTTTTTTGTTTTATTTTGCTTAGTTTCTTGTTATACTTTTAGGAGCCAAAAAGGGGATCTTTATCTTTCCTGTGAGCTCCCTACATGTCACACTTGTGAGTGTGTTCTCTCCCGTGCCTTTCCTCCCAAAAACTTCTCTGCCATGGCAGTTGGTTATGTTATGTATGGAGGAGAAAGTATAACAATATCTCCTGGGCCCCTTGACTCCAAGGTAAATCTTGCATGGCAGCCCCAGTCACTGCTTGTCCAGGAGAGCTGTGGCAGGAGAGATAAGAATGGCATGTGGACTCTGTGGAGAGCCTTCTTGGAAGGCAAGGTCCTCCATAAAAGTGGAGCTTTAAGCACCAGGAGGAAAGTGCCTGGGATATGTCCCATGCAGACCAACCCAAAAACCGAGCACACATCCTAATTCCATATCAAGTTCAGCCCTTCATCCATTACAGATTTTACAGCTTGAAATCGTTCCCCTTTTATTCTGGAGTCTCCTCAGTAAGACCATAGTGGAATTCATCCTGAGCTGTGAAGGGAGAACTTTCAAAAACTCAGGCTTGGCAGCTTCATCTGGAAAAGCTTTACTGCTGCCATAATGCCCTGGGAGAACGACAGAGAAAATGTAGGCTGTTAAAAATTAAAAGGAATAATAATGTAAACAAGCTGATTACATTCTGCAACCTCTTCAACTTCATGACTCTAGGGTGGCTTATGTCCCCTTAAAATGAATGGATTCTACAAGCTTGGAAAACGAAATTAGAGTTGGATAACAGAAAAAACCAAAGCCGTTTACAGTAAAATAAGGTACAAACATCTAAAAAAAAAAATTGCTGCTTTATTTTATGCATCTGGTGTACCATTGTGGTGATCTACCTCATTATTTCATGGGATAAAATATGATAACTGATTACAGACAAGGCTTTACAGAATGCAGGTAATTTTTTCCTACCTAGTTATCTGATCCTGTTTAAAGCAGATTTGAATGATACCATGCCCAAAGCATTTTCCAGGGTAATTGTATCCATCCCAATCTAAAATACATTAAGATATAATAAGACAAAATTCCTATTCTGTCCTATTTCAAAATTCCTGAGTCGCAAAGTGTCCTCCAGTTAAGGAAAGTATGAAGGATAAAACTTTTTTTCAGCCACTCCTTTATAGCATGGGCTTATTTTCACGAAGATTAATGGGTATGACTCCATATAATAAAGTAGAAGAAAGAGAGTAAATATAAACTATTAAATATGCCACAGGTTATCATTTTCACATGCGTGAACTTAAAAGAGGCACAGGATATTTTGTGTCTCTGTCCTTTGCTGAATGTTTTGTCAGGTTGGAAAGCCTTATCTTCTCTGGGGTGTCCTAAAGCACCTATGAAATGTCAGTGCCATGCCTGCTGTGTCTGCCTCTGCAAGCACAGACTCAGCTGGAGAGCTGACTTTGGTGTCACCTTTAACATGTTTGATAAGCCCTGTGGAGGACAATATAATGGAAACTGGTGGTCACAGGTTTTTTGGGATCCTTGAGGTTCAGAGGAGCTCTGTTGCAAGAGGACACCTGAGCCAGTATAGGTGCAGATGGGCAGCTGGCTATATTGTCTAAGCTAAGAGGTGCAGGTGGTGGGATGTCATACTCTGAGCATGCCAAAATGGAGAATGTGTACCCATGGTAGTGGAATAAAGGAAAGGGAATTTCTCTTTTCCTCAGGAAAATGTGGGGGAAATCATCACTGAAAGAAATCTATGCAAGTCTTGAGCAATGTCATTATTTCAGAATTATAGAATCACAGAATATTCTGAACTCAGAGGGACCCAAGAGGATCACTGTAAGAGTGGAAGAGGTGAAGCAGAGTAGAGATATACCTACAGATTTACACCAACCAATTGAACACAGTTCTAGAGACTCTCACCAGTGTGGGAGAAATACACACTTTGCTGTGAGAAAAAAATGACAGTTACTGCTTTGGAGGACTTGAATCAGAGAGGAACATGATGCAACAAACTGAAATCTCTTGTGATATGGTCAGTCTTGTTTTCTTCCAATACCATGAATATACAAGGTGTATCCTTTCTCACGGGCAGGAGAACAACTGAGAAGGGTTGAAATATTCCAGTAAAAATCAAAGCAGCAGAGGGACTTCAACGAGTTCAGTCCCCTGTCATTGCTGGCAGTCACATCATGTAACCCCATAGGTTTATAATTGATTAAGCTCTATTTTTCAGCTAATTAGATTTTTTTTTTGTCTTAATGCCTCCAAGTAGAAAGTTATTATGAATCTTCACTGTAATAATGTCTAGAAGTCTTCTAATTATCACTATAAGCTTCTTTACAGCCCGGTTATCTAAGTTCTTTAACCCAATAACACTTTTCTCCACCATGGGATTTCCTTGGTTAATACATTTGTAAAGACAAACCATAGCTCTTTTCATACATTAACGTAAACATAAACAAACCAAGTCATTTGCTCATTTGTTCCCTTACTATTTACACATGCTATTCTTAACAAGTGGGAGTGGGAATGTGAAAGGTGGGGATCTGGGGACACAG
This sequence comes from Dryoscopus gambensis, assembly GCA_013389985.1. Lineage (NCBI taxonomy): Eukaryota > Metazoa > Chordata > Aves > Passeriformes > Malaconotidae > Dryoscopus > Dryoscopus gambensis. The sequence continues at coordinate 11,075 of WEIT01002043.1, read as the reverse complement.
TCTGCTTTAAACTTGATATGAGTCACGGGGTTAAACCTCTGCCCATCACTCAGAAGAGAAGCACCTCTGGGATCCTCCCTTTGTAAACTTGTAGAGTTAAATAGTTCAGACAAAACTCTGATCTCCAATTGACTGAATTGCACTAGATGCCTTTGATATAAATAGTGCCTTTGATATAAATTAACAATGAGCCAGCCAGTGTAACTGTCATTTTAAACTCATGGGAATGAGTTTTTATACATGTACTGTACTTTTTGTCATGGATTTCATTTCTCAGTCGAGTTTGTTTGATCTTCATTTACTTGCAATAATAAAGGGAAGAGAAACCTGAACTGTTTTTCCTATTCAGTGTTTAAAGCATTTGTATAATTTCAAGCATATAAGACAATATCATATTGCTAACACGTGCTCTTAGAAATTCTTTGAAAACCAACCTAAGCAGCAATGTTTAGACATTATTGACACAGAGACAACCTTTGATACAACAAAATACACTGAAAGTAAGATGAAAGGAAATAAAATCAAATTAAAAGTACAATAGAAAATAGAGGTGAGTTCACCAGAATAGGTGAACTCTGGCACAGCTGTTTAGAATAATGGGAGTTTCTACAGCAGCAGCAATTTTAAAATCAAGACTGCATGCTCTTCGGAAATGTATGCATCGTCTTAGAGAAGAAATTAACTCAGTGAAGTATTTAGCTTACATTAGGGGTTCACAGTAATCCTGTCTGTCAATAATTTTTTTTTTTTTAATTACTGGATAAATTGTAGTTTATATACATTTTGAATATCACTCAGACTGCTCTAGCCTAGAGCTGCAAAAAATGAGGTAACTTGCAGAGAGCTGAAGCTGGTAGCTACCTACTCTAATAAGAAGTTGGAGTGGCATAAATAAAAGAAATAGCTATGCTTCCTTTTAGTGACCATTTCTCTCTTAGGATTAGCAGTTTCTCTGGAATAATGAATACCGTAGGTAAGGAATTTGCTGTTATGGGTGGCTAGGGGAACTGTTAACACTTAGAAGATCAGCTCCCATCTGTGCTTAAAGGAGCAATTCCTGGAATTGAAAATCCTTTTGAAACCTCTCCGTAGGTGTCAAGGACGCTGGGACATGCTGACTGGAAGCTTTCTACTACACAAATTTGGAACAAAATGCCTGTAAAGTGACAGGTTTCTATTGATTACAAACACACCCCAGTACACCCAACCTGCCCTTTCTTGTTCAACGTCAACAAAGTATTGCCATATTTTAAGCCAGATTCATTCCAAGAAAACACATGGTAATTCTAAGCAGATGCTGCCCTTCAGTCACCAAAGCAACTGTAGAAACACTGTTTGGAGGAAGCCTCTGGAGCCACTTAGCTCCAATAGCTGGGCCGCTGTCAGTAATCAGACCTGACATTGTCACATCCCTCTGGAGAGGCATTTACCACAATGTCTCTGTACACCTGTTCCAGCACTGTACTGCCTTCCAGAGTTTTCAGACATCCAAACCAAACTCCCACTCCGTGGATGTTGCCTTGTGTTTTAACTGAAGTCAAGAGGACTTAGGTCCATCATCTTTGCAGCAACCTTTCTTTAGCAGGATTGCCCTTTTGGAAAGTTATGATTTGGTTTACTCTGCACTTACAGACATATAGCTTTCTCTACCCATTTATTGTTTCCCACTCATTAGTTATGTTCCTTGACAATTCTATAATCCAAAACCTATGGCCATTTTAGTACTCTCTGATGAAGAAAAGCATCACATTTACCCTTACCTTGTAACATTTTTAAGATGTAATTCTCTGTTTTGCTTGACTTCTGAAGCATTTGAGGGAATGGCTCAAAGTTCACTGAAATGTTCTAGGAAATTTCTCAAAAACACTTGTTTGATTTCAGCTTGAGGTGAGAGATTCAGATCTTCTTCAATGTACCAACCATTCCAGAACTAAAAGCACAGTATGACTGCACACCAGTGAAATTCCCCACACATATAGTGTGAGGCTTAGCAACACAAACTAGTGTAAGGGTAATGATGTCTTGCTCCTCTGTCCAACTTAGTGTGAATGCAGACCTTTCCTATTTCTCAGTAAGTATAGGATGGACTGAAGGGGAGCAAAATATGAGAAATTTTCTTCTTAGCATAATGATGATGGAGTTTTTGACCAAAAGTATTAGCAAGTTCCATGTTTCTCTTCTGCAAGACACAGAGAGAGGAACATAAGACAAAATTTTTACTAAGTGTTACTTCATGTACAAGGTACATTCTTTTGAAGCATCAGTGTTCTTTTAGAGCATCTGCTCTTCAAAGGAAAAAATGACAAGTGGTTTGAATAGGAAACCTTAAGCCCTAAGCATAATAGATAAAGAATGTGAATGCCTTTTGATGTAACCAGAAGTCTTTGATGTATTTATAAAATCTTGCAACTCATCTTGTATTTTCAGCCAGTTAATATATGGATTCAAATAATTAGTTATAACTAACACATTTTACAATGTTTTAAAGCTGTTCTCCTGCATCCTCCTTTTTCTTCCGTCACTGCTAGTTTTGGAAGCCGTATCACTGGTTTCTATAGTCAAAGGCAGATGTGCTGATACAAAAGTGCTCAATGACCCAAATAAAACTTCCTTAATACAAATGGAAATTAGAAGCAGGGTCTGTGTTGGATAAGGGAAACCAGGCTTTTGCTATGTGGCTGGTTTCATTTATAAAGTTGACATTTCCCTTGCTTAGCTGAGAAAGAGCCAAACTGTACTTTCATTTCATGACACGATTGTATAATCCACACTAGCTCCACTGAGATCAGTGAATTTTTTCTCAATTTATCTCTTGGGGAGCAGTATTTGGCCTTCATTAAAAGAGGATTTCATTTGCCACCTTATAGGATTAATGTGTTGGAAACATTTAAGAAACACCTATACTGAAGTATTCATTCTGTAGAGGTACCAGTGTTACTCAAATTTTCTTATTCCCTTCTAGTGACTGCCTTCTATGAAGAAAAAAACTTTCTCTGGCTTCTGGGAGTTTTTTGAACCAGAACTCTCCACTGCTCCTGTCCTGCAAGCTGAGAATAGTGCCTTCCCTGAAGCCCTGGTTTAATAGCTCCAAACTTGTCTGGTGCTCCCATTTCATAAAAAGCCTGCTACTCAGAAATTTTCAAGAGCTCTTTTGGCTCTTTGGCCACTTAGGACTATTTTTCACAATAAAATCAGTTGTTTTCAAATCAGCAGAGTGTAATTGCATGTGGTAAGGGAACATTCACATCTCCTCTGCTATAATGAATGTGTCCCAGGGCTATGCTATCTATCTGCCCTTTCAAACTGCCTGTTTAATTTCCCTTGCAGCAACCCTGCACCTGCTGCTCATTTCACCATGGGGACACATCGTGAATTTTTCTAATAATATTCATGCATCTGTCCTGCACACTTTCTCACATTAATATCTCTGTTACTTTCCTTCAATCAACCTACCTTTGTTCCTGTGACCTTTTATGAATAACTAGGGACTTAGTGCTATGTGAAATTTTATCACAAGTGCCACCTGGTCTTCAGAGGTGTCTACATAACCAAATAGCAGGTATGATATACCAAGCATTGAAAATATGAGAGAAAGTCTCCTGGTTCTTAGTTCATCTATTTTATACTTGTTTTCCTTGTAAAATTATAGAATCATAGAATAGGATCATTAGGGTTGGAAAAGGCCTCTAAGATCATAGAGCCCAACTTTTGACCAAACACCACTGTCAAGTAAACTACAGCACTAAGTGCCACATCCAGTCATTTCTTGAATGCTTGCAGGGATAATGACTCTACAACGTCTCTGGGTAGTTCCAATGATTAAAAACACATTCAGCGAAGAATTTTTTCCTAATATCTAATCTAAACCTCCCCTGGCACAGTTTCAGGCTGTTTTTTCTTGTCCTGTCTCTAGTTGCCAGGGAGAAGAGGCCAACACCCATCTTGCTCTAATCTCCTTTCAGGTGCTTGTAGAGAGTGATAAGGTCATCCCTGACCCTCCTTCTCAGCAGGCTAAACACCCCCAGCTCCCTCATCTGCTCCTTATAGGATTTGTGTTTCAGACCCTTCACCAGCTCCACTGTCCTTCTCTGGACACACTCCAGCACCTCAATGTCTTTCTTGTAGTGAGGGATCCAGAACTGGACAAAGGATTCAAAGTGTGGCCTCAGCAGTGCTGAGTACAGGGGGACAATCACTGGCCCTAGTGCTGGTGGCCACACTATATTTGGTACTGGCCAGGGTACCATTGGCCTTCTGGACCACACTTCTGGCTCATGTTCAGCTGCCTGTCAACAAACACTCCCAGGTCCTTTTCCACTGGGCAGTTTTCCAGCCACTCTTCCCCCAGCCTGCAGCCATACATGGGGTTATTGTGACTGAAGTGCAGCACCCATCACTTTGCCTTCTTGAACCTCATGCAACTGGTCTTGCTCTGATTTTTAACCCAGCAAAAAATGCGCCTGACCATGGGCTGCAAGTTTCTCAAGGAGAATGACCTGAGAGACAGTATTGGAGGCTTTATTGACGTCCAGGTAGACAACATCCACATTCTTCCCTTCATCCACTAGGTAGGTCACATAGTCATAAAAGGAGATCAGGTTAGTCAAGCCTTTCCTAAAGGACCTGCCTATCCTAAACTTCTGCTGGCTGGGCCTGAACCCCTGGTTGTCCTGCACGTCCCATGTGATGGCACTCAAGATGAGCTGCTCCGTAACCTTCCCCACACTGAGGTCAGGCTGGCAGGCCTGTAATTACCCATATCCTCCTTCTCACTCTTCTTGTGGATGCTTGTCACATTGGGCAACCTCCAGTCATCTGGGACCTCCCCAGTGAGCCAGGACTGACAATAAATGATGGAGAGTAACTTGGTGAGTTCTGCCAGCTCCCTCAATACCCTCAGGTGGATCTCATCTGGCCCCGTAGATTTGTGAGGGTCTAAGCAGCTTAATAGGTCACTAACTATATCCTTCTGGATTACAGGGGGTCTATTCTGCTCCCCATCCCTGTCTACCAGTCCTGAGGATAACCAATCTTCCTGTTAAAGACTGAGGTAAAGAAGGCAGGAAGTACCTCAGCCTTTTCCTCATTCTAGGTTACAATATTCCCCTCTACATCAACAAAAGAAAGAGATTTTCCTTGGCCTTCTTTTTGTTGTTGATGTCTTTATAAAAACACTTTTTATTATCTTTCATAGCAGTGGCCAGACTGAGTTCCAGCTGAGCTTTCAATATCCTAATTTTCTCTCTACATGACTTAACAACATCCTTGTATTCTTGGTTGCCTGCCCTGTCTTCCAAAGGTCTTAAACTCTCTTTTTTTCTCCTGAGTTCCAGTGAAACTCTTCTTTTTTAATCCTGAGTTCCTGTTCAGCCAGGCCAGTCCTTCCCTGCCAGCTCACCTTTCAGCACACAGGTGACCTGCTCCTGCACCTTCAAGATTACCATCATAAATTATGTCTAGCCTTCCCGGACCTCTTTGTTTTTAACAGCTGTTTCCCAAGGGAGTCTGAACCAGTGTTCTGAGTCCACCCTCCAGAAGTCCAAGCCCTTTCCTTACTTCACCAAGAATTGAAAACTCTACGGTCTCATGATCCCTGTACCCAAGACAACCTCCGACCACCAGGTCTCCCACCAGTGCTGCTCTGTTTGTAAACATCAGGTCTAGCAGGACACCAGTCCTGATAGGCTTGCTTACCATCTGTGTGTGGAAGTTATCTTCCACACACTCCAGGAGTTTCCTAGACTGACTCCTTCCTGCTGAGCTGAGTTTCTAGCAAACATCCAGCAAGTTAAAGTCTCCCACAACAGCAGCTAGCAACTGTGAAATGTCACGCTTATAAAATCTTCATCTACTTCCTCATCCTGGCTGGAACTCTATAACAGACTCCTGCCAGGATGTGCACCTTGTCATCATTTCCCCTGATCCTTATCCATAGGCACTCAACCTTGTCATCACCATCCCGGAGTTCTATACAGTCCAAACACTCCCTAGGGTATAGAGCCAACCCGCCGCCTCTCCTTCGTCTCTTGTCCCTTCTGGAGAGCTTATAACCATCCATTGCAGCGCTCTAGTCAGGGGGTCATCCCACATATTCCGTGATGGTGACTACTTCCTAGCTTTCCTGCTTCACGATGATCTCCAGCTCCTCTGGTTTCTTCCCCATACTGCACATACTGGTGTAGATGCACTTCAGCCGGGCTATCGGTTTCACCCCAGGCACTGGCATGGCACTCCCAAGCTCATCTCTAGCAAGCATGGTCTTATCCCCTTTTTCCTTCAAACCTAGTTTAAAGCCCTCTCAATCAGTCCTGACAACTGATGGGCTAGATTCCTTTTTTCCCTGTTAGACAGGAGAACCCTATCTGCCTCCAGCAGGCCTGGTGCCATGTAAACCAACCTCTGACTGAAAAAGCCAAAATTCCAACCATGACACCAGCCTTTAAGCCACCTGTCGATCAGGTGGGTTCTCCTGTTCCTTTCAGCATTCTTCTCTGCTACTGAAGGGTTTGAGGAAAATACTACCTGTGCTCCTGTCCCTTCAACCAGTCATCCCAGTGCCCCAAAGTCCTTTCTAATTGTCCTAGAACTTCTCTCCTCAACCTCATCACTGTTGACCTGGACAACCAGAAGTGGGTAACAAGCAAAGAATGGAATCAGCCCAGGGAGTCTTCTAAAAGTATCTCTTACCCAAGCTCCAGGGAGGCAGCAGACTTCATTGTGCAATGGGTCTGGTTTTATCTAATATGTAAACTAAACCTCCCCTGGCACAGTTTGAGGCTGTTCCTTCTTGTCCTGTCTCTAGTTGCCTGGGAGAAGAGGCCAACACCCATCTTGCTCTAATCTCCTTTCAGGTGCTTGTAGAGAGTGATAAGGTCATCCCTGACCCTCCTTCTCTGCAGGCTAAACACCCCCAGCTCCCTCATCTGCTCCTTATAGGATTTGTGTTTCAGACCCTTCACCAGCTCCATTGTCCTTCTCTGGACACACTCCAGCACCTCTCAGCTCCCATCAGAAGGGATTCACCTACAACTACCCTTCTTTCTTAACAGATGTTGTAATGCCTCTGGTTGACTGACTTGCTCTCAGCAACTCCCCAAGGTAGACTCTCCTGACCCTCAAGTTCCAGAACCTCATACAGACTCCAGAAGGGCACCTGGGAAGGAGAGGGAGATTGGGAAGGGATTCTCCAGCTACCCCAAGCAGGGATCCCTGTTTCCACTCCTCCCCACCCCCACCCCATCTTCCACTCCTCTCCTTCTCCCTGATGGCGAGAGGGTCAGGTTTGCTGTGACTCTTGCTGAGCTTCCGTCCACTGTATTTCTTTCAAGAGCAGAAGGATGTGACTCCGCCAGTCTATTGCTCAACATGTGTTTTAGGAAAAAATGTCAGCAAAATGATCTTTCTGTACATGTTTCTGTCTTACTGTCCTCTCATCATTCCTTTTTTTGCAGGTCAGTGCAATTCCCCCAGATGAATTATTATCTGTCTATGCTGCTAAGTAATTTTTCTGCTTTTTTGCTTGATTTATTTTGTTAGAACCACACAGGTGATATCACCATGGCTCTTTTGCAGTGGTGTACTGGACAACATGGAGGCTGGATTCAGCCTGGGATTAAGACCTGTGAATTGAGGTGACTATGTTTGAGCTATAGAAAAAAATCAGTTGCTAACTTCAGCTTGCAGGTAGGCGTCTCATGTCAACTCATGCCAGCGCATGCATCACAGCCATAAGGGAACGGCAGGCATGACACAGATGGCATGGGAAAACTTCTGGAGAAGCAGGCCTAAGCAGAAGGCCCTACAACATTTAAAATAGCGTTTAAACTTCTACCCACAGGCAATAGGATGTGTGTTGCTAATCCTATTTCTTTTTTCATGCCCTAATCTTGATATGCATTCTGCCATATGTGTACTAGTTTGAAAGCAAACTAGTGAGAGACTTCAAGTCAGAAATACAATTTAATAGGAAAAATAAAATAAATGTAATAGTACAAAAAACCCAACCCACTGAGAGGCAGAGTACAAACCTGACCCCCTGACAGTCAGGGGGTTGGCAGCAGTCCAATCAAATGGTGGCTGCAGTCCTCCTGAAGTGATGGTTCTGTTGAGGCAGTGACTGTGTAGAAAAGGTCTGGTCTTCCTCTGAAGGTCCAGTGGCAGTGTAGAAAGGATCTGGTCTTCCTCTGGGAGTCCAGTGGAAAAGGCTCCCTGCGCTGCTCCAAACCCCAGGTTATATCCAGGTGGGAATGCTTGGCTCCTCCCTCTGGGTGGAACATCTCACAATGAGATGATGAGTCATGGCTGATGGCCCATTAACAGAAGATATCCCCCTGGAGGGAGGATGGGTCATGCGAGAGATAAAGAACTTTGCCCCACCTGGTGTCAACAGCTGGCCTATTAACAGAAAATCCAGAGGGAGGAGGCAGGGAACATTCCTACACCTGGTTTCAACAGATGGCGATAGAATATTTTTGAGGGGACACATCTTACACTGTAACCTAGGACAATATGTCAGTCAGGAGGGGTCAGTCCTACATACTTTATTCAGGCAAGAATTACTCTGTTGGTGGATGGGCTTTTGCCTGAACACAGCCTATTGGGTTGGATTTCTAAGGCACGTGTGTGCGATTATTTTTTATGCATGATGTACTCTAAATATTGTTTAGAATATTCTCTTTTGAAAACATTTAGTCACTTTTCCTAAAACAAAAAACAAAAAAAACCCTAACTAAACAAACAAAACAAACAAAAAACAACAGGTGAAATCTGCCAGATTTGAAGGTTTTTGTTAACATTCTCATGCAGTAACTTTCAATTTCTGCTTCCTAAGTCTAGCACATAGGTTTCTTATTATTTTCCTTTGAATTGCTCCCAGATACGTAAAGGACCCTATTTTCACTTTTCTTGAATATGTGTCATGAGCAACAGATTGTGCTCAGCACTTTGTTCTGTTAGGTCTTATAATCACACATTTTGTGTGGAAATTCTGCATCATTATTGGTGAAATCTCTGCTGTGATCAGAGAATCAGCACAAGTCATATGTATGAGAAGGGCAGTATCCAAGATTTAAGTGGTGCACGATGGTTCAGCTGATACTTTTCAGACTTTGCCTGGACCCTGTTTTTATTGCAGCTGGCCTCTTGCCTTTGGCCTATATTAGAAAAGGTTCTGCTGTTCCTTGATTGTGGAGAATGATCTAAAAAGAGTCTTCCAAACTGGTGCCTATCACACCACATTAAGAAGCTTTCTCCTAGTTTGCAGCACTTCAATAGCAAATAATAGTAAATGAGAAACAGAATCTGGAACAGACTCATTCAAATTGTTCAGATCCCCCATCCTCTATTTCTAGCCACTCAGCAAGAACAAGACTTTGTGGACTGTCACAGGAGCTCCTGCTTTGCAGTCTCTGCTTGACTTCATAACACTTGTGGCTGAAAAAGCTACACTGATGGATAAGGTCCTACTGTTTGAGTTTGTCTCTGGGAGAATTTTGTTTACTTTTGACCTAACAAAAATTAAATAGCTGTAGTCTTCGACATCTGATTTTTACCAGAAATCCTTCTCTCTCCTGGATTTAAAAACAAAAACAAAAACAAGAACAAAAACAAAACAAAAACAAAACAAAAACAAAACAAAAACAAAACAAAACAAAACAAAACAAAAAACCCACCGAAACAAAAAACCAAAAACCCAGAGGCTTGGTTTTAATAAAGATGTCTTATCTTGTCTTGGATTTTCTTTATGAATGTGACTCTCCCAATTTTGCAAACTCCTCCTCAAATCTGCAGTGCTTCACTGAAGCTGCATTAAATTTCATCTCCTCCAGATATATAATGCTTTGAAAGAATGAGTAATGCAGAGAATTAAAAGGAAGACCTGCTTAATGAAATTGGGAGAGTTAATGAGAAATAGACAAATACTGGCTAAATAAAAGGATGCCAAGGAGAGTAAGGCAAGGAATCAAGAAAAGATAGTCCAGTGAAGCCCACCTTCAACCTTTAAGTATACTTTCCCTCTTAAAACAAAAATAGAAAGCTAGAAAGGAAAATGCAAGAGGCCTCCTTTAAGGAGTTTAAAAATAAAAGTCATCAAATGGCAGGAAATGTGGAGGTTCAAATGAGTTGTGATATGCCCTGGTCTGCTCTGCAGATTTAGAGGAAGGTTATTTGATTCAGTCTGGATGATGCATGGGACAAACAAAATTCTCTGGATGTTCAATAACAAACTTCTATCTACAAACTTAAGAACGTTAAGGTAGAACAAGATACTTAGCAAATTTTAAACAATATCTAGACAAAGCAAGGCACTTTAT
>WEIT01002042.1:241908-296163 GCA_013389985.1 Dryoscopus gambensis | reverse complement strand
TGGGGTTCTTCATTCTTGTGACTTCCTGGCCTTTGTTCTCTTTGCAAGGGAACAGTTCCTCTCCTGAACCCCGCCCTTCTCTCTCCAGTTCTCAGTCTGCTATCTGTAACACGTCTAGTTTCCTTTAACCGTGGCTGGCCCCTTTCAGAGAAGTCACCTGTACCTTGACAGCCTGTGTCCTTTTTTTCTTATGCTTCGGTCATTCCGTAGCCTTATTTTATCACCCGTCCCTCTGCCTATTTTTTAGATTTTTCTGCTCTCTTCTTCCTGCTTGAATACTTAGGCTGATTTTCTAGCTCAGGAGTCTTCCTTTGTGTATCCCAAATTTAAAAGGACACTCTTGCTAATTTGTTCTGTAGCTTCTTCTGAAGGCATGTGCCAGGAACCTCACAAGCTTATGGCTTTTCATATTAAGGCACTTAGTGATGCAACATTTTAATTAAATTAACCAGAATTCGTAAATTGTAGATAGACAGATTTTCCAGATCATCTCAATATGAGCTTTTAGAGTGATCAACACTCTGCTGGTGTTTAATCCAACAGACTGCCATATGGAGTGTTGAAGAGTAGAATATCTGTTTATTAACAATTGTTGTTTTTTCACGTCAGCATGTACAATTTTTGTACTTGAGGACCTAGGAGTGCAATCTGTTCCTGCATCTCTTACATGAGTTAAATCAACCTCATGCCAGACCTCATTTCATGCCAGTCCCTCATTTTTTACTGAATTTAGGTGATCCAGTAGGCTGTCTAAATGACAGAGCAAGAGGGTCATTCTATCAGAGTCTTCAGAAGTTCTTTGGTTACGCTATCACAAGGGGAATGTGTTTGGATGTCCTTTATGAGAAACTGCAGATATCCATATTGTCAGTGATTTCTGTGAACAGTTGAGACACTTTTAATGAAGCTTTGCAATTTGATTGACCATAGTATAAGTCATAATTCACAAAAGTCAGAAAATTGTTCAAGATCAAGCCAACATTTTATTCACTCTGAATTAATAAATACCTGTTCCCAAATCCTAGGATATCTGGTGTTGGACTTCTCTAGGAATAGAATTTACCTGTCTCTTTAGAGTAGTTGTCTATTCCATTTTATTGTGAAATACAAGTCTGTTTCTACTTGTTTAGCTGAGTGAATGCTTTCCATTGTTGGTCTTTCCAATGGGAAAAATACTCTTCAGGGAAGAGGAAAAAACTTTCTTGTGTTGTGACTTTTTCATTGCTCTCTTCAGAAAGACGTATTACACCTCCTAGAATGGGAGATGAGATTAGTGCAGTGCAGGAATATGTTTTGCAGCACAGGCATCAGGCTCTTCTCATCAAATCTATTTTAAAGTATTTTTCTCTGTCAGAACCCCCTGAATTCTCAGCTGGAGTAAAATGCAGTCATTTTTGCAAACTCAAACATGTTTGTAAATATTGGCTTATTTGCTTTCTTAGATGCATTAACAGAGTGGGGAATAAGATGTGCTTATTAAGACGACTTCAAATTTCATCTTTGTTTAGGTAAGGTACAAAGAGGAGGGAGCTGTTGGTATGAGTTGATGGTGGTAGATGGAAAACAGTGGGAGTTTGCCTTTTATTAGAGTTGTCAGTCGTATCCAGCAGACGGCATTGAAAATGTACCTGCTGCTCTCCCTTCTTGCTAACCACTGCCTTAAATGAAATCCAAAATCCTACAAGCTGGACTCTTCCCTTTGGTGCATAGCTGCAGATCACTTCCTGATGAGGAATTTGGAGTGCTCCCTGCCTGCTGGATAAAACAACAGACCTGCTGCTGGATTCCCAGAGAGAGCACAAGTTCTTCAAGCCAGTGGCAACATCTGTCCCAGCGAAGGGCATGTCTTAGGCTGGTGACAGTAGGAGTTTATAGGCCCTTTACCTGTGTGTCAATGAGAGGAGGAGAAATGGTGAGTGTTGATGATTTTTAGAGTAGGTATCACCTAGTTTCCAATTAAATGATGAGGAAAGCAGGATGTAGATGTTGTAATGATTCAAATTGTAAGTGGTTATGGCAATGAAACTGAGAAGTGAAAAATCTGTACTATGATGAAGAGAACGTCAGTTCTGTAACACTTATCTTTGTTTCCTATCTATTCAGTATCTTTTATCTTTATTATCTTTTCAGTAAATAATTCTGATAATATAATTTTGTGCAAGCACTACAGTGCTCATGCAAGGTAGTGTTTTATTACTCCTAAGCAGCCAGATAATTTGAAAAAAAAAAGATAACATTTATGTACACGAGACACAACTATCTTGTAGAGTTAGTGTGAATGCATGTGTCAGAACTATGTAGCATGGCTTTGTTTGTCTCATATCGTTTGTATTTTGTTCTATATTGTGACTGTAAGTTAGCAACATACATATTTCAGAGTATTTCGAGCACAGTGGGAGCTAATGAACATTGCTACCTTTCTAGAACCTATGGGATTAAAAATGCTTCCTTGCAGCCCTTCATTTCCCTTATACCTGAGGGACTTGACTACTTGTTGAAACTGGAGCTTTTTACTCCTCCTCCAGTGCCAAACAGATTGTCTGTGATCCCCATTTCGATGACTGCTGTTCTGTTGCTCATTTAACCTTGTGACCAAGTATAATGTTTGACTCTCCAGTAAGTTCAGGCATCCAAGCCATAATCTAAATCTTCTTCCGTTTTTTGATATAACACCTAAGGAATAAAACCTTTCCTATCTATCCACACAGCACTTATCCAAGTTTTTATAATATTATACCTTTCTCAGAATCTGTTAGTATGATCTTATCAAATCTTGTTCCACTCACAAAGATGAGCTCCTTATTTTGATTGTGATCAAGATCTCCATGCATTTCTACACACACTTCAGTATGGTATCAGACCATTTCTCCATTTCTATTTCTCTTCATGTTTTTTTCTTTGTTGTTCGGATGTTCTGTATGTTGTGGGTTTTTACATGACTTTTGTGTTTCTGAATGAAAAACTTGCCGTTTGGCAGAATTTTCTTGACAAATCTGTCGGAACTTGCTGGAGAATTTAGTCAAAGTAATTGGGTTTTGTGCACAGTTGATGAATGTGGCAGCATTTAATCATGTTTTGCACGTGCCCCTCAAGTCTCCTGATCTCCTGGGATCATCCAAAACAGCCAGGTCCAGAATAGCCAGGTCCCCAATATGGTGAAGCTGAGCAGATTGTTCTTCTCCTCTATGTCTTCAGGCTTGAGTGTATCTCCAAGTCACAGCAAATTATTACCCTATCTCCCACCTCTTCTGCTTGAATTTAATAATTGTTTATGCTTTACAACCTATGTTTCTGCATAAGGTCTAATAATCTTTTCCCAAGAAGGAAATAAGTCTCATTTTCTATTTTGTAACTTTGGATACTCTGTCAGGCAGTATTTTGGTAGGAATAATTTTGAGATAGTGTGGAATACACTATTCACTTCTAGAGAGCTGCTAATAAATCAAGAGTTTTCTTCATGAGAATGTGGAGGGGAAAAAGAGGATCTCTTTGATTTTGAAAGGTAGTGCAGTTGTTATTTTACATCTCTGCAATTGAAAAGATAAATTGAAAACTCCAATTGACTCCCAACCCTGAAAAGAATGAGCAGGGAGAAAATCAGAAAACAAGTAATGGAAGCTAGTCAGATTAAAATTATCAAAAGAAATGCTTTTTACATAATGAATAATTTGATGTAGAACTTTCTGCCACACTGGGATTATTTTTTTTAAAACCAAGTACTTAGCAGCAATTGAAAAGGAATCAGGCAATTAAATGGATGATGACAACATTTTTAGTTAGAGCAGAATAAAATCTAAAATGAAGTAGGAAATATCAGCTGTTTCAGGATATAAAACAAGCACTTAAGAAGAGGAGGAATCTTTCAGTAATAATTATTCCATATGTCTTCATAATGTGGCTCCCTAATTTATCTTTTCCTGTGATGCTTCTGATCTTGGGGCGGTCAGACAGGATACCTGACCCTGACTGGGTAGATTACTGATCTGCCCTGCTCTATCAATTCCTGTGCTCATTTGCAGTTTTTATTACTACAGAGCAGACAGATTCTTGTTTAATAGGAAATAACATTTCTACAATTTTTTTTAGCAACTAGTCATAGATCCTATTTATATATAGGATTTTATATACAAGATCTTAGTCAGTGATATAGACTGTAAATTCTGAGCATGCTCTGAGTTACATCTCTAGAGAGAACATCATTATTAAACCTTTTTGAGGGTGTCCCTGGTGGCAGCTCCAGAGAGCAGGTGGCCTGCATGGCGCAAGCACACAGAGTCAGGAGCCTGTGTCTTATCAGACCATATAATCTGAAAATCACTCAGCCTGTTTAGGTCTCTTGGGGAGATGATGACGATGACACAGGACTCTTATGCTAAAAACTAATTGTTAACCTGCAGAGGACGTCATTCAACACAAATCCCAGCAGAAAAGGGCTGGGTGATGGATGTTTCTGGGTAGCAGGCCAAGCTCTCATTTGGTTTTTAGCAGATAGTGCTCTGGGTTGCCTCAAGATTTTCATGTCTAATACCTGGTTTACTTGAAAATAGAAAGCAAATTATTTTTTTAAAAATGCTTACAATTTATGTTTACTAACCTACGCATATAAAACTGAAAGGAGCAAACAGTTCCCCCCCTGTCTTAGGGCATAAAATGCCGTCACTCTTGACTGTGGTGCTTGGGTTTCCTGGAGCATTAAGCTAAGCAGGGGGTAGGTGGAAGGTTAAAGGCAAGGAAACAGTGTTGGAAAGGAATACAGCAAGCAAACAGTATATGGGAAAGGAATGTGGGAATGCATATCCATCTGTTGATTGAAACATGGCCAGTAGATCCAGGGAAATGATGCATCTGCATCTGCAATGCCACATCCAGTGGTGTCCTCCATGCCCAAGCGTGAGGAAGACATTGGTAAACTGGAGTGAGTTCAGTGGAGGGCCAGCAAGATGATCAAGGGCTGGAGCACTTGCCCTGTGAACAGAGGCCACGGGAATGGGGCTCATTCAGCATGGAGAAGAGGTGACCTCACATGGACCTGATAGCTGCCTGCTAGAATATGCAGAGAGGTTATTTGAGAAGATGGTGTCAGTCTGTACATGGTGCCACATGGTGGGAGGACAAGAGACAAAAATCGTAAAGTGAAGCAAGAATGTTTCTGACTGGAATCAAGAGAAAACTTTTCCAGCATGGAACAGTCAAGTATTGGAAGAATTGTCAAGAGAGGTTGTGCAGTCTCCATCTATGGATGTTTTTATGACTTGACTGGAGAAAGCCCTGAGCAGCTTGTCTGTTCTGAACAGAACATTAACTGGAGACCTGCCAAGGTTCTATCAAGTCAGAATAAATCTCTGACTCTGTACAATTTTCCTCATATGATATTGTACTGTATACCTTATTGGATCTGTTCTCTTCTGGTAGATTAAATTTTCTTCACTAACCACTTTTTCCTTGTATTCTCCTTTTACTTAAACCTCTTCTACCCGGCTGTACCTTTCTAACTCTAAATATGTCAGATAGTTCCATTGTCACTGGATCATGGAGTCTTCAGAGTTCTCCTGACTTCCAAAGTTTCTTCAGTGCCTCTCAACCCTCAGAGCAGTCTTCCTAGTGACCAAATCTGTAAAGACTCTGCATGGCCATCACTGCCTTCTGCTTTCCTTTCTGAGCTGTCTTGTAGGTGATTGCCATCTGCTTTGCTGCAGTGCCTCTGTTCTTTATTCTGGTACTGGATGAAGAACACTTCTGTGCTCATATAAAAGATCACAGTATTGCTGCATTCAGCTTTCTTAAGAGAAGCACCTAATGGTAGACATGGCCTCAGACCAGTGGTATGCATGGACTGTAAATAAACATGAAGGGATTTTTGGAAGCAAAGGAGTACCAAAGCTTACTGGGCTACTCTCAGTAGACCTTCTGGAGCAAAAAAACAAGGGGTGTTGTTTGTTTTGGTTTTATTTCTGGGTTTCAGAAAACTGGAGTTTCTTCTGGCCTCTACTCTGAGGACATATCTTCAGACTCCGATACCCTCCATATTTCTTCTATTCTTAATATTTTCTTTAAAACTCATCAATATTAGAAGTGTGAGGATGTTTATGAAAAATGTTCTCACATTTCCTCGTGGGTCTGGGAGGGTGTATTTTTGGATATATCTTTTACATCTGCTTTTATAGCTGAGCCTTGCCTAGTTGCCTTTAATCTCGTTAGCAGCTAAATTGTAATAATTGTAGCAGAACCTGCATTGTTTATATTTTAATACCCATTCAAATAGCCTTGAGTGGCATTGCAATTTTGTTATCAAGTAGGTCAGATTAACACTAGTCATAGATTCTCTGAGTAACTACAGTTTTTCCCTGTTCATTCGAACTGGACTCTACTGGCATTTGGATGCTGTAAAAACTGTAACATTTCTAAATCAGTGCATTTTCTCAGATGTCTTGTGAACAACTTGGAGTTGGTAAAGATGGCTGTGAATTTCCCGTATCTTCTTCTGGTCTCTCAGATACTCCTCAGCTCAGGGTATTGCCGCCAGAAGAGTATTGTAGTGGGCAGAACACATAAAACTTATCAAGTTATAATTAAAAATTTAAAATGCTGGAATAAAGCAAGCTATGAATATACTGGGAAGGATGAGGATAGGGATAAGGGTAATTGTTACATAAAGTACCTTTGATTCACATGGAGGAAAGAAAAAATTGGTGGAGGCAATTGTGAAGGTTTTCTTCTGCAGCCCACAAACTGCATATTGCTGCTCTTCCATAATTCTGTCTTAACAAAGCCTGAGACTTTGACCTTGGAACACTGTGATTTCAATCATTTGCATATATTCGGCCATACAGTCTTTTCCTTGGATTTTGGAAATTTTGTAAGTCTTCTATGTAATTTAATGTATTGTATCATACTAATTGCAAAAGGAATCTTGGTTTAATTCATGTGTAAATCAAATAATATTTTTCAGTCAAAACCCATGAATCTTCTTTTCATAGAGGTCTACAATACTGATAATTCATTATTGTGTCAAGGGCTGCAGTCATCTAAATGGAAAAATGTTTCACTAAGAAATCTTGGGATTAGAAAACGTTTTAAAGATTTAGTCTGCTTTTTAAAGTAAAGACATGCGTCTGGACAAATAAATACAGACTAACATATTATGAGCTCCTTTCATCTAGATATCTCTTTCATTAAGTTTGTTGACAGAAGTTAAATTTAAAAATTCAGTTCTTCTTCACAGCTCAGGCCACTAGCTACCCTATTGACAAGGGCTAGTTTCTGCCTTTTGGAGGTCAAGGAAGCTGTACCGTTCTTGATCCAGCACTGCAAGCCTCCCCGTAAACAAGCCTTGATGTCTTCTGATTGGATTTGTGTGCCCTGGCTTGCATAACCATACAGCTTGTATCCCAGTGTTATTAGCCAAAAGGAATATAGGGACTTACATAATCATTACACGATTATTTTTCAGTAACTGTACTGTAAATATGTAATTCTCTCTGCTCCTAATAACTCTTAATCCCTTTGTTTCTATTGGCTCCTGGGCTCAGATTTGGCCATAGCCTCCATGCCCTGGCCACTGATAAAACTTGAAAAAATTGTTACTTTCAGGGTTCACCTGCTTTGCTCCCAGCAGTAAATACCTGCTCCCCAGCGCAGGCAGGGGCACTGCATCCTGGTGCACCGTGTTGTGGGAGTGTGCCTTCTGAGAAGGCTCCATTCACCTCCAGAAACCTTTCATACCTGGCTCTGTGTGTATGTTCAGTGCTGACCTCTTTGCTGAGCTTCTTCATGTTTTTTATGCCCAAGAGTTCTTGAGGAAACAATTTTGATCTCGTTTCTCCATGTTGTTTGATAAAGAAGATTTTTTCCTTGAGATACTGTGGTGAGAAAATCTAAATTATCAAGAACTTTTGATCCACTGCAGGTGTTGGAAGCCAGGAAGAGATTATTTTCCTTTGGTACAAGCAAGTAGAAGAAGGCCCTTTAGAGTGCTTCTTGTAAAAACATTGCCCTCTTCTGTTGTTTGGCTGCGACATCTCTGGGATGTGGTGGTCAGAGCTCTCCCAAGTTGTAGCTCTTCCAGTGATAACTTATCCTAGTAAAGTACCTTTCAGGTATATTTGAAAGTATCCTCAACTTTGATGCAAAATTGCTTTTCTTACTGCTTTTAATATTAGAAGTAGAACTCAATTTTTTTTTTTTATTTCAGCCTTACAAAATACTTGAACATAATTTTTCTGTGTTTAATTAGCTTCATGAGTCAGTGCCTGGTCTTAGGTCTTGACATTTTTGGCATGTGAAATTTTCTTGTGTATTTGACCTTGGCTTTATTCCAGAATAAATATTTTAAGCTGCTAGTTATGTGTAGTTTTTTTTGTCTTTGGTCTGAGTCTAGGGGGCAGACATAAGGAGCACTGAGAGAAGTGAACTGTATAAACCACAATTAGAATTGCAGTGCACAGGTGTCTGTAGATCTTACACAATTGCCAAGCTATTTGTTTCTCAAATGATAGGGGCTTTGGGAGTGTATTTTGGAGAATAAAGGGAGCAGAAGGCCTTTCATTTGCATGTTAGGGTTGTGGATTTGGTTGTTTAGGGTTTTTTGGTTTTCTTTTTTTTTTTTTCAAATCCTGCTGTAAATTCTTCCAGACTTGATACATTTGATATCTTTACAGAATCAGCATATTGAATGGTTGAAAGTGATCTACTGTGGCTGGGGATGCAGTTTATAACTGTCTTCAGAGAGGAATCAGCATTGAAGAATAAAAATTTCTTGCATAATAGCTTTTCTTTGAGCATCAAATTAGGTCTTGTGGTTTAAAAATCTGAACGCCAGCATTGAAAATAAGATGACTTGTAATAATATTAAAAGAGAATGACTTTAGCATCAAGGTAATGGGTGAGTTCTGCTGCAAGCCCTTGAGGATCTTTTTGGGGAAAGAGGCATCTTAAATCTCTATGCTAGTCATACACAAAATATGATTGCAATGAAAAAATAGTGAAGTGAATAAACAGCAGCTCACAGTACAGGATGCTTGATGTATCAGGAGTCCTAATGTTCACTGTATTTTGCAATTTAATGCACAATATTTTTTTAGTTCTGTATTTCTCTATGCTCCACTCACTGGGTTGGATCTGTATTCTTGTGATGTGAGGTTCCATTAAAAAATAAATAATAATCGCAGCCCCCGCTCCCCCCACGTACACTCATTTTCTGTAATATGGTAATGATATCACCGTAGCAGTAATTACGGGTCATCTTCATTTCTTTCATCTCTGCTGGTTCTGATGGCTTCATTCCTTTGACGAAGAAGATTTGGCTCTGGGTGCTGTGATTATTTTGTTAAGCATTATTCGAATAGACAGGAGTGAGAGAAATTAATCAATCCAAATGCAATTAGCATCATGTTTAACCCAGTGATGGACGTCTCAAGGTGAAACAGCCAGGGGAGTTTCAGACATTATTATTCAATCCAGTGGCTCTTATCTAAATTATAATCAAGAGGTTTTTATTGGCTTTGCAGAGAGAAGATGTAACTCCTTCCCTGCTTTGGGGGTCAAAGGGATCAGATCTTTGGCCCTACAGGATACTGGCTGCAGGCAGCTCCTAGAATTGGGAGGTACTGTCAGAGTTTACTGTAATATGGGGGTCATTCAGGACAAAATACCTTCACATCCTAATATCTGTGGCCTGGAATATAGTTTAGTAGCTCCCTGGTCATTGGCAGGGTCATCTTTGCCTCTTGCTTCAAGTGTTTTCATTGACTGACTTTGCCCATCTGTATGTGAATGAATACTGTTTGCAGTTTTGGCATTCAAAGCTCTGTGAACATCATGGTTTGCAACTGAATGTGAACAGAATGGTAACCTCCTTGCAAGGTAGGGGAATCTGGTTAGGAGAACAAGGTAAATTATTGTGCAGAGAAGGAATCTAATTTTTCTTAGATACAATTTTAATATTTATTGATAGCAGCAGTAACATTTTTGAGGATTTATTAATCTGCAGCAGATCTGTTATCACTGCTGGATAATCCTGAACGATCTCTGAGATCTCTTATCAGGTATAAGATAAAGCCTGACTACTATATGTGGAGAAAAACAAGGTGGAAAGAGGTCACGTGAGGATTTCATAATTCAGGAAAGCATTAGGTATTTTATTACATTTGTTAAGGCTCTAGCCTTAAGACACTCACTAAACTGTTTCAGTGGTTTAAAATTTTATCAGTCTCAGCTATTTATCACTTCTCTGTCAGAGAGGACTGTTCTCATAGCACACTGGGAGGAGCAGTCCTTGTGCCTCACCTGCTCCAATTCACAGCCTGGCTTTGTGCAAGCTTTCACCTTCTTTGGCATTTCAAAACAAGCCATGCCAGACTCTGAAGTACAGCTGACATAAGTGCACATTCTGCTGTCTCATTCACCAAGGGAAGGACGGTGATGTTTTGTACCAAGGAGGCGTTATTATTTAAAAATGCTGCAGCAAGACTTGACAGAGCTCATCTTTCAGAGCGTGAATTCTAGCACAGTTGCTGACTTCTTTAGCATACATCTTGTGCTGGTTTTGGCTGGGGTAGAGTTAATTTTCTTCACAGTGGCTGGTATGGGGCTGTGTTTTGGATTTGTGCTGAACACAGGTTGATAATAGAGAGATGCTTTTGTTATTGATGAGCAGGGCTTACACAGAGCTGAGGCCTTTTCTGCTTTCTGTACTGCTATGCTGGCATGAGGTACATGTTGGGAGGAGACACAGCTGGGACAGGTGATCCAAACTGACCAAAGGGATATTCCAGACCACATGACATCATGCTCAGTGTATAAAATGGGGGGGGAAAGGAGGAGGGGAGGGATGTTCAGAGTGATGGTGTTTGTCTTCCCAAATCACCATTATGTGTGATGGGGCCCTGCTCTTCTGGAGGTGGCTGAACACCTGCCTGCCATGGGAAGCAGTGAATCAATTCCTTGTTTTGCTTTGCTTTCTCTGTTAAACTGTCTTTATGTCAACCCACAAGTTTCCCAGCTTTTACCGTTCTGATTCTCTCCCCGGTTCTGCTGGTGAGGGAGTAAGTGAACGGCTGCATGGGGCTTGGTTGCTGGCTGGGGTGAAAGCACAACAGTCTGTACTGAGGCTGTGACCCCGTCTGTAAAGTGGGAATTAATCTACTGTATGTTTCAAGAATATTGTAAGGCTTGATAAACTTTGCAAGTGCTTTGATATTGATTACTGAGAGAATGCAAGGTAATGCAAGCTTATTCCACCTGGAGGTTTATGCTGATTCTGTCATCTTACCTGAGGAGTGTGTTTCAGGAGTGTTAGGTGATTGCAGTGGTCTTCAGTGTCAGTGTAACAGTTCCTGAAGCACAGCTTAGAGTGTCTGCATGTGCCAGTTGTGCCTCCAGTGAAAGTGTCTGACCTTGTTTTCACTAGCCACTGCTCTCCTGAGATGGCTGTTCAGCTCTTGCTGAAATTGGGCTTGGGGTAGCATTCACTGGTAAGTATTTGTCAAAGGCCAACAGTCTTCAAGTAGCAGCTCATTTGACACTTACATTAGGAAGTACACAGCAGATAGCAGAGTAATTGGAGCTCTTTCTGTGAAGAAAGAGGAGTGAGCTAGTGCCGGGTGGTGATAGGATTTTGGGGGTCTTGTTTGAGATAGATCTGCATGGCCCAGTTTCTATCTCTCTGACAGAAGTTCAGATTATGTTGTCTGGGTAATAATATTCTCTTGGTCTCGTCTGTCATATGCCTCTTTTTTCTTTGAGGGCTGTTCAGTAACAATGTCAATCTTAAATATTTTTGCTGATTTTAAATTACCTTTTTGCCTTCAACCCTCATCCCCTGACTTATTTTTTAATTTTTCTTCCACATGCAGTATTAGCTGAGCCCAACTAAAAGATAGGACTTTGCAATTGGCTTTTGTAATTTCAGTCAAGCAAAACTCCCACAGTCACTCACAGGCAAATTCCTCTAGGCCTTTTTTATGCCCTGCCAACTGAGAAAAAGAATCATTGTGTCTTCTTATCCTAACATTGTATCTCAGCACATAAGAAATCATTTCTGATGCAACAGACTCTTGTGATAGAAGGTTAAAAATCAGAGAAGTGTTCTGCTGTCTTTCTGCAATTCATGTTCTTTGCCCTAAAATGGTAATTTCCATTGACAGTGCTTCAGAAATAAACCTTTCTAGTTTTGTTCTCTATGTAGTCCAAGGACACAGCAGTAGTTTGAGAGTGCATGATACGCTAACAAAGTATAACAGTGCCTAAGACAGCCTTTTTATAGGCAAGAATGTGGCATTCAAAATGTGACACTGCAAGACATTTCAGAGCTAAAAACATTAATTGTATTTCTGGGTTTTATTAGTAGCAAGACCTTTAGATTTCAGCAAAGCTATATTTTCAGGTCAGAGAAGGATCACAGTCAAATTTGCCCCATACGTTGTACATCTGGGAGAGAAGCTAAGAAGTGCTTCTTTAGAAGGCGACTTCGTATTAAAGTATCTATAATTTGAAGATACTCGCAAGCTTTGTTTTGAGATTTTTAGATAGGCCCAGAAGTAGTAAGCAGTGAAGGTATAATGTTCATGATGATGTGTGATAAATACAGTTTGTCACATATATCTTTTCCACAGACTTTATCCCCAAGTGTGTTGTGGATATATTTAAGTGTATATTATGTTTAAAAAGTGTGCACGTATGTGTGTTGCTTAGGGATTCTCCTGGATGAAAGTTGCTTATGTAAGTATAAATCACTGTTTTCCTTGCTGATTTTAAAGCAGTAAATCCTTCCATTATTTCCTGGCTATCCAGACCTTATGACACAGTATGTCCTGTGCTGTCGTATGTGTGAGAAGGCTTTTTATGGGGAGCAATCAGGCTGGACCCCAATCTCCAGTGCAGTGGTTTTTTCTAATTAAATTGTCACTGGAAGGAATATCCGGAACAGCAGTTTTCATTTTCAATCGAGGAAAAAACATTATGAGTCTTTGTCATTTGATTAAAAGTTACTTAACCTTTAAATTGCTACAGATGCAAAGATAGCTCTGAGTTTCCAATGTAATCGCCTCCAAGTTAAAATCAGGAAAATCTTTGTGTAATGAAACCCATATGTCATAGTGAAAGGATGCAAAGCACTGGCAGAGTGGGCTGCTCTAGCAGGAGATTCTGCACCCAATCTTGTTAACCAGGACTGCTTTTAGTAATCCCTCATCTCCTCACTTGTAGGAAATCAATCTGTACTACTGAATCTTTTCAACCAGCAACTACAAAATTTACTGCAGAGAGGCAGCTTGGGGACAATTGTAGTAAAAACGGAGCCTGAGGCAACAAGGCTAAATGTGGGATTGAGGGATTGAAGTTCTAAAGAGGAGATTATATTAAACCTTATTCTGCTCCCCTATCAAGTAGAAATGTCTCCTCCNAGATCTTGCCAGGCAGCAAACTTAATTCCTACAGTACAGCATTCTCTGTTAATTATAATAGCTGGATACCATTTTTCAATATATTCATCTGAAAGAGTTTATTCAAGCACTTCTTCCAGTACAACCAGTGCTAATATCATCCTAAAGTGTTTTTTTCTGCGGAGTTCAGTGTCTTCCTCCTCCCTAGTAGGTGAGGTTAATTTGTACCCAAGATGTACCACTGCGATGGTATCCATTGTTGATTTTTCTATTGTAGTAGATGCACAGCGTAGGCAAGGTTGTAAATCGTGACTTGTCATGCAGATTCATGTTTCTGTTTCGTGCTGCGCAGCCTCTGTAGTGTGTATTTGCTGGTACAATGAAACCTGTGCTCAAACCCTCTCTTCCCTTGAAGTCCATGGTTTAAACAACCATTGTAAAGAAAAAATCCCTGAGGTTTTCACTATAGTTTTGTCCAACCTTTTAATTAAAAGATCTACCTCTCTCTACTATTCAAATGGCTTCTGCTGGTCCCTTGGGTAGTTGCTTAAAGCTGGTTTTACCATCTCTCTTAGCCTTCAATCGTATTTGGAATGTGGGTGATGGTTTCTTCATTCAGAAGCTCTTCCTTCGCTCCAGCAAGCTCCATAAGACCCCAATGGAAATGATATTCCTATTATTAAGAATTCATTTCTCAGAAGCAATACTGAGCAGAGAAGTCAGTTTAATATTAGAGCCTTTTACTGTGCAAAATCCATCAAATCATACTCCAGTGCAGATTAAAGAGAAACAAAGGTGAAGGAATAGCCAAGATGTTTGAACACAGTACCATGTAATAAAAATTTGGCCTATGTTTACTAGGAACACATTGAACTGTGGTTCTTGGGCAGATAAGGGAAACAGCTGAAGCAGGGAAGACAAGATTGTTAATGGTTGTGGAAACTTGCCCTTAGTTTGGCTGTGATTTTTCTGTCAAATGAGGGTGTTCCTTCCTGGCCATTTTCATACATATACAAAGATATAAGGTCCTTTTTCTTTCTCAGTTTGGCATCATATCTTTAAAAATAAAGCCCTAGTGCAAGCCTCAGTCTGTGAGGAGGCAAGGAATACAGAATAGCAGAAGGCTGTCTCCTGCTCCTAATGGGATTTTGTAGCAGCATGTGCGAGTTTGTTTCAGAAGTCAGAAATGAACAGATGTTGGTATAAATTACCTCTGTGTCTGATGTCTTGCAAATTAAAAGCGCGGTTGGCATCACTAAACAATTTCACCAGGTTAGGGGGGGAGGCGGGTGGTGATTATTGTAGCAGGTCGGTAAGAATCTTTAAGCTGCAGCAGAACAGGATAGCAAGGATAAAGGAATGAAGAATAAAATGAGAGGTCTGTGAATTAATCAGAAATGTTAACATCTCCGATGACAAGTGAACAGGCAGGCACGTGCTCTGGAGCAACCTCCAACCCACAGTAATTTCACTCAGTGCACAGAAGGAGTCTATGCTCTCTGCCTGATTTATAGGGTGCAGCCCTCTTTGGGGGAACAGAATTGTCATGCATTCGTATATCTCCTGTATGGGACTTGCACTCTGGAAAACTTTCCACTTTATCAACTACAGTTTGACTTTGTGCTTTTCTCTGTTAAGAGTGTTTTAAAACCATGCACTATTGTTGGAGCAAGGCAGGGAGGTGTCAAAGAACTATGTGCTAAGAATCTATTCCAAGCTGAAATTTTAAAAATCTTTCAGTTTTATTTAGTCATGTTGTGCATAACAATTTAGTTCCTGACAAAATACCAATCCACTCTGTTCTTCTGCAGCACCTTCCATCCCTGTGTCACTTCAGCAGCACTTAAAACATACAAGTTATCTCGGGGTTGGGGAGGTAGTGGTACAAATGAGTACTTTTGTGGTAGTTCATGCTGTGAATCAGAAGCAGGATCCCAGGTGATATAACTCACAGCTGGAAGCATGAGACAAATAGATAGTGCAGTGATCTGCTTGAACCTGCAGCCAGTCTGAAGCATGTTCCACTCAGGACAATGGACTTTGCAGCCTACAAGTATCAATATGTAACAGACAGGTTACATACTTTTATATACAATTAATTGTTTTACAGTTTTATACCTCATGATAAAATTTTGTGTAAATACATTAGAATGTAATAATTTAAAGAAGAGGCTTTAAGACACAAATTCTAACTTTTATGTAAACAATAACAAAATGTCTTTATCTGAGTGTACCTTGAGTATTGTAAGATGAATATTTTTATTATATTTTAGTTCTGTTCTGACAGATAATCAATAATTTCAAAAGAAAGCCCAACATCAACAACAAACCCACCTCCAGTTTTTTATGCTAATTTTAATTTCTGATGTTTGTCTCAGTAGAGAAGTCAGGAATTGAATGGATAAAACAGAAAATTATTTCCTAGACTGTCTTTGAGGCTAGGTGTGGGAAACATGCATGCTTTCAGCATTCCTGTGAAAAAAAACCCTCCATGTTTTGATGCATGCCAGTCCAGCACAAAGTTTACACCTTTATTGAAAAGAAATGGAGAGTGGGAAGACTGTCTTTCTCCAGGCCTCAGTTGCTAATGGTGTTGTCTTTGATGCATTGTATTGTTATTGCGAGGCAAGAATAGTATTAAGGCTGCTCTGATGGCTTGTGAGCTTATGGATTCTCAAGTCAGAAATGTCTCATGCAGAAAAGTGGCTGTGTAAACCCTGCTGTAGTACAGCTACCAGAGATTGATGGTACTAAGAGTGAGAGAGAGACATATAAGCCTTGCCTTGCTGTATTAAACATCAAAGGACTGACAATGCAGAGAGAAAGAGAAGACCAAAGCTCTATAAACTTTACTTTATTACCCTACCCATAGATGAACTGCATTGAAGGAATATAAACCCCATTATATTACAGCATCCAGGGACTGACACTGCTGAGAGAGAAAAAATGCTGCCTAATTTCTGTTGAAGACCACATCATCCAGGGACCAATAATCCTGAAATGGAGAGAGAGTTCCATAATCTCTGACAGATTATAACATACAGGAACAATTGTGCTGAGATAGAGTGATGGAGATTCGGATTTCACCATTCAAAGATGGATAGTGCAGAGAAAAGGAGGTGCTGCAGGAGCATAATGCAGTAGGAATAGAAAGCATAGATTGTATGTAATGAGACAGCCTGTGGGAATTATTGGTGAGTTTAGAAGATTCTGGACCCTGCCTGCATTTGTAGGATGTCAGGAATTCAAGCTGAAATACATTTTATTTATTTTCCACTTCATTAGATAAATAAAATAATTCTTAGTTTTGGTACAAGCACAAATCTAAATGAACTTCTTATCCTATGGTTAGATTATGTTACACAATTATACAAACTATACAACTGTTTGAGTTTTTTTGCTTTTAAAAAAATACTGATTTCTTTTTCCTCCCTTGTGATTTCAGCTAGAGAAATGACTCGAGGGAAATTCCTGAACATCCTAGAGAAACCCAAAAAGTAGCTGCATCTAGCGTTTGGACGAAAATAGCCCAACCAGGTCATTTTATGTACTGCAGATCCAGATGAAGCCCTGAACATCTAAGAAGAACAAAGCTCTTGCCCTAGACCTTCAGAAGCAAACATCTCTTCTTGCTTCCACAGCTCATCTCTTTATGGGGGAAAACGTACAATATGCACAGGTCACAAGGGCTGCAGCTGGTTGCATTGGAATTCGGACTTCATCTGACCATGGGATGTCCAGCAGGAGGACCTGGCCCTGACATGCTGTGACACAGTTACCTGTTTTAATCAGCAGTTCAAAGCAAACAGCCAGTTCAGTCCTTATTCAGCTGCTCTCAGGGGCAGCCTGTTGGAGGTACACAGCAGATCTGACACTGGCCAGTGTCCATCATGAGGCCTCGACCCTTTTGTGTGTCTTTTGTCTTAGATGCATTGATTTTTTGTGTGCGACTCCTGTGCTGAAGGACTTGAGCATAGTTTGGGGTGTGGATTGACCAAGAGCACTGGTTCAGCAGGAGCATATGCTTTTAGTGTAGAAGCCGAATGCAGTCTCTGCATTAGATTCCAGCTGCTCACTGCCTTCAGAGAAGCATGTCTGGTACTCTGAGGAAGACCTCCAGACCTTCGGTGTGCCAGGAGCTTCATTTCACTGCTAAGTGGTTCTCTAAGTGAAATTGAAACTAACAGACCACAGGGAGTAAGAAGTGTTACTGTGTCTTCAAGATATCATCACAGAAGCTTTGGCCAATACACAGAGAAACAGCTTCGTCAGTCCTCTGCAATCCTTTGCTTCTTGCAGAGCTAGAAAGTGGCCTGAGTTATAAAGTTGAAAGATGGTAATGTTTGCAGTTATCACTCCAGGAAGTGGCAACAGGATTGTTAGTCACATTGTGAGGATGGTCTGCCCATACAGGATCTCAAAATTTCTGAAAATAACGTTTTGTGGTATTTTTAATTGCTTATAAACCAGCACCTCAACATTTTCTTCTCCTATAAAACCAGAATTTTTAAGATAGAAACTTCTGTGAGCTGCTCCCTTTCAGCATGCTGTTCTTACAGTTTAATGCCTTTTTCTTCTGTTCATGCACTTCTACCTATTCACCCCTTGGAAAAGGTATAGAGCATGTTCAGACTTCTTGTTTTATTTAAGAGAATAATTTTTTTCATTCCATCCTCTTTCCTCTTCCTAGATAACAACACTTTAAGCATTAGTAAATATGTTCTTTTTTAGGGTACAACATAATGTTGTAACATTGGATGAAGAGCGTAGGGTGTTTTTTATTTAGAAATGTTATTTTTACCATGCAGGCTTTTCAAAACTTGTCATTCCTCAGGCTGTAGTCACATATGAGAGGAGAAATTATTTGGAAATAGTACCTGTAACAGGCTGTCCTTACAGCACTGCATTTTTCTGTCTTTGCAGAGAGAGGAGACTCTTTTTGGGTGGATGCGCAATAAAGAGGGGGAGATTTTTTTAATGAAATAGACTTCTGAGTTTTTACTAAATTGTTGGCGACTCTTTGGTTTGCAGTCTGTGGTTTTGGTTATTGCCAGCTAGAATTAGGCTTGTTTTGGACAGCTCCTGTTAACTAAGTTTAAGTAGTTAAATCCCACATCCTGGAAAGACCCTGCACAAATTTAGAAATGTCAGGAGCCTGATTTAAAACTTAACGGAGTTATTTCTGTTCTTCACAGTTTATGCAGGGCTGAGCTTAACAGGAACTCTGTCCCTTGAGAACATGAGAATTAAGACAGATGAATGAGAAGAAAAGCTGAAAGTGGTAGTTCACAAACAGAAAAAAACTCAATGATGAAACTGATGTTGATGTAGCTTTAAGCATTGAATTATACATTTGGAATGCAAATTTAAGTTTGTATACTATATATGTAATATATGTACATGTATATGAGAAAATGGGATACTTCATCTGTATCACCAGTATGAGCTTTTGCATTTTATAGAGGTTTCTTGGGCCAACACATTAAGGAATTGAGATCTGAAAAGAGGATACAGGAAAATATATGAAAGCCTGTCCTGGAAGTATACGTGTATTTTCTTATATGTGCAGTAAGGAATTTCGAACTCTAGGTAGTTTTTAGTAACATACATATGTTAAAAAAAAAAAAGAAGACGAAGAAGAATCTCCTTTTATCATACACAGTACTTATCTTCTATAGGGCAGCCATTAACATATGCTTTAGAATTGTGGTATTTTTTGGTTTTGTACTTATTGTCTGTAGAGATGAGTCAATGATGTTATTTTTTTATTTATATGTATTTTTGTGTGTTAGCCAGAGAATTTTTTTTGGTCTGTTGTTGCTTTCTGGTTTCATAATATGCAACTGAAAACCTCAGAGGTTTGCCTGGGTTTCCAAAATAGTCCTCTGAGATCCTAAAGCTTTCGCTTGGCCACTTAGGCAATACTATTCCTCAGGCTCTTCTTCACTTACGTGCATGCCACCACCTCAGGGTTTGGCCTGTGGATGTTCCATTCCCATCAGTTAATAAATATTTGTTTTCTGAGGGTTTTCATACCCTTTTGAACTCTATTCTTTCTTTCAATGCTATCCTTCCTGACATCCATGCAGTTATCTATACAAGAAAATCCGAGTGACTTTTTGTTACTGATGGGAATGAAGAGTGTAAAAAAAAATCAAGATTTGGTGATATTAATCAAGCTAATGCATTGTTTTATAAAGTGTTTTCATGTATTGGTATATTAGATGTTACTGTAAGTTTCTTGGAAGTAAACTCAATATTTATTTGGTTCCTTTTAAATGCCAGTGTTACTCACATTCAGTTATAAAGACTATTAACTTCAGTCTTGGACTATCAAATGCTTTGTTATCTAATCCAGCTGAGAAGAAATTCTTGTTTATTTTGTTAATCATTATCAAAATAAAAGTCTTGTGCACTGACAATTGAATAACATGATATTCCATTTAACCCAGTGTTTTGCCATTACAAAATTAACAGTTTTGTAACAGTCTTCTAACTCACAGTTCTCAACTTTGCTTCGTCTTTCCCTCAACGAGACACCTAGAAATGACAGATTAGTGAAAACTGACTAATCCATCTTGGAGGTAATGTTTGAATCTTATTCTGGTTTTACGGATTTTTATGTTATGTAAAAATGTAAGGTGCTATTACAAGTCAAATCACAAGCCCGTCTTATCTGTAATCTTCTCTTTGCTTGTAAACAGTTGTAGAAGGATAGGGAAGGATATAAACAAAAGGCTTACACAGTGATTTTGTGTTAGGGTAACTTACACAGCATCCAGCAATTTGTTTTAGTTGAATCTGGTCCACAGTGGACCCTACCCTCCATATATTTTTTAGTCCTAATTTGTCTGTACTTCTGACCTGAAAAATGCCGCAGGACAGTGAGTTCCATAATTCAGTTATACAAAGAAAGGCTAGAAATAAAAATCACAATGACAGTGATGCCAACCACTCCATGCTGATGAATTGACACCTGGCAATTCCATCATCAGCCTATGCAGTATGTGAAAAAGGTAAATTTCATCTTTGTCACATGATCTGAAATCCTGGACTCCTAGCCTCCCATAAGTTCAGTAACTTCTCATGAACATTTCTGTAGTACTTCTAAACTAATAGAAATTTTTAGATATATGCAATCAAAAGAAAAAGACCACTTGCAAATTACTGTTACAGAAAGTCCACAGTCATGCATATGCTCTCCTGGAACCAGCAGTCATTCAAAAATACTAGATACAATCTCAAGAGAAGCACTTCAAGCATCCTCACATTTGAGTTTCTCCTAAGCAAGAACCTCAGGCAACAAGAGTACTAGTAGTAGGGAAATCTGTCACATCTTTGTGTGAACTATCGGAACACGGCATGCAAACTTGATACAGCATGAAAATAATCCTCACTTCTTAGTTTTTTACCCCCATCTTCACATGCCAGTCTGTACTGACACTTTTGAAGAAATCATCAAATAATCTTTAGTAGAAGATGATAATTCATTGAAAGACAATTTTCTAGAAGGTTGTCTCTTCAGCCCAGGAAAATTATAGTTGGACAGAAACTTCCCATGGAGCAACAACTCTGAGCTGGATAAAAACAATTAGAAGAACAAATTATTTCTGTTATCACAATAGCAAAACCTTCCCACCACAGAAATACCAAAACCCACACCCACTCCTACGTGCATATCCCAGCATATACATCAGCCAGAGTGTCAGATACATCCAAAGGGTATTGCATGTGTGATGCCAAATATGCATTGCCCTGATAAGAGATGCACATCGATATTTTTAGAAGGCAAGAAAAGAGAAAAAAAAATCTAAAAAGAGAGACAAAGAAAATCAAGGATAAGGAAATGAAAAAGACTGGATCCTTTTGGTTTTACATAATGCTGTGATTCTTGGAATCAAACCTATTCTAGAAACACGTTATTTCTGCAAGCCCATCTTTACATCAGTGTTTTGAGTTTCTTTCAGGAAGTGTGAATGTGAAATGTAATATCCTGAACTCAAATCATTGTGGCCAATCATAAAGTCCACATAAAGATAGCTAAAAGGTTCAGTAGCCAGAGATCCAGACTGATCCAGTTGTGTAATCCACATTCAGCATAGAATATGTGCAACAATGCCAGTTTTATTTAGATTGTGCTAGATTTTCAGCATGGCAGGATCCCTTCACATTTTGACTTCATCATCCACTGGAACTGCTGGTTTTTAGACTTGACCTTTTCCATCGTGTGTCTTTGAGGAGGATGACTGACTCCAGGCAGCTGATGAGTGTACAGAATGGGCGTTTTCTTGTTGGGTTTGTGTGGTTGACCTCTGCCCTGCCTGCTGATTCCTATAATACAGATCAGTGACCAGTGAAGCCAGAACACTCCCTGCCTGTCTCTGTTATAGACACCTCAGTAAGGAACAGAAAAGAGGAAGAGGGTTGAGCTTGAAAGCCCTTACTTAATTGCTAGTAGAAAAAATGGGTAATAAGAATGACCTTGCACCTTATTTATTGACCAGATCTCTGTGAGGACAAAGTACTTGACTTGGTTCTGTATCACTTGAAAGGCTGGCTCTGTGGCCCATAGCTGATGAGTAGGCATAATAATATAGGGTAATTAAATTTTGTACTTGTAGGCACTTACATGCGAGGGAGGATTTCCCTCTCAAAAATACCAGGCACAATTTTCTTCATAATCACAGAATTTTAAGCTAATTTTGAAGCAGCAGAAATTTGCCATTTGCTGTCTTCCACTTACTACAATAGCCCTAAATGCAGCAGGCTATATATGAAAAGGCAGGAAGAGAGCTCACTATCTACATGAGAATGAGAGACAAGAAACCAGCAGAGCGACCCAAGTGGGCACAGATGCCCAGGCTGCCTGGTTCTGTGGCCTTCAGTTTGTTTTCCTCTCTCTGTATTAAAGTAACTTGTTAGTTATAGCTAGTTTTAATTTATTTATATAGATATGTATGTATATAGGTATATTGATTATCCCAAATTGCCTTTCAGGGTAAGCAGTGGTACCTGTCTTTCTCTTGTACTCTGCATGGACCAGCTTGTCACCCTGTCTTAGGTTTTCCCCTCTGCTTTGCACGCTGAAGCCAAATAGCACATGTAAAAATGGGACAAATTGCTTCTGTTGAGGCCCACTGTGGGAGGAATCAGGGTGAGCCCTGATTTGCAGAGGGGATCAGTTTGTAATCAGCTGCACAGAAGTCAAATGGATCTGCAGGCCACAAGTATCCTTAACAGGATCAGCTGTGATATTTTCCTCAATATGAGCTTGTAATCAAAAATTAGGGAAAATGTTTTGCTGAAAAATACTTGGTTGATGATGGTTTCTAAAGAAAGTGTCAGGCAGAAAATTAGAGCGACTATCTGTCTCTCTTTGCAGAAAATTAGAGGGATTATGTGTCTCTCTTTGCCTTGTTTTGATAAGAGAGCTTGAGCTGTGGTCTCCTATCCACCTCACAACTCATGTTTTTAATAATTTTGTGAGAATCTCAGGAAATCTGTCCTGTGAGACCCAGCACATGAGAACTGACAGGGTCTTGTTTACACACATGCTCCTTCCCAGCCCAGACTCTGGGACAGACCTATGGCAGGGTCTCACTGGAGAAAAGTACGTGCCAGGTGCAGCATTTCTCTTAGGGCAGCTCCCAGCAAGCCTTAGCAGAGACTTGAGGCAAATCTTTGCAGTCAGATGTTTGGTTTTGATGGTGCATTTCTGCATGGAAGCACAAGTACCTGTGTACCACTGGAGATGACAGATGATAAGAGAGTCTAGAGAGTTGAACTCAGGTTTCCACTATGCAGGTGGACAGTAGAGATGGAGAAAGGATGGAGGAGGCCCATGTCCCCAGCACCGTGTGGCTGATGCCCAGCCACTGGCCCCGTGCCATGTAGCTGGGCCCCAGTGCCTGGATTGCTTTTCTGGCTGTTTCTCCCCGTCCCCCTTCTCCTGCCGGTGCCCGAGAGGCGGCTCCCTGTCCGTCTGCGGTGCAGGGAGTGCTGGCTGCCGCTCGTTAGAATAATTCCCCCAAGTCAGACCTATGGTACGAGCCGTGTGAAGCGGAAGACAATTAGGGGCTTATTAGTGTCCTGGGGAGACGTGTAACTTGTGTTGCTGGGACTTACCAAAACAGCGAGAGTCTTACCGGCAAGCTCCAGCCGAGAAAAGACTGAGGGATTGTCTCACCTAATTACGGGGAATGGGCCTCTTTGTGTTTGTGATTCGGTACGGTTGTCCGATCGCTTTTCTCTGGCTGCTGGCTCAGGCCGAGCTGGAAGTGTGCTAATTAGAAGAGAAATGGACGTAGTGATCCTGTCAGCTCTCGTTACCGGCGTGGACAAAGCCGAATATTATTCTGAGGCAGTGTTTTGTGAGTGTCCCCCTTCCAGCTCTCATTAAGGGCAAGGTTGGTGGACGGAGAGGGGACTTGACCACATGGGTTGGCTAATGGAGCACAGTTACCGTTACTGTGCTAATTAACGGGCTCAGGAGGCAAATGTTTCTCCAACCAGCAGCCCCAGCAGCTGCACCTGGTGCTTCCGAAATGCAACCATCTTGCTGGGCAAGCCAGGCAAACACTGTATGTACAAGCAGAAAGGGGGTTACATATGATGCATCCATCAGCCATCCAAAAGTGCAGAAGAACCAGGAAAATGCTCAACAGAGAGATGGAAAGAACATAGTGCTGCAGTAGCAGCACGTCAAGCTGCAGCAGTCCCTTCTCCCCAGTGACTCTTCACATGTAGGACAGTGTGTCAGCTTCTGCCCCGGAAATTGGGTAGCACAGAGAGAGCTGAGGAATTGCCAGGATCTCCAGGTGCCAGCAAGAAATAAAACGCCTGTGAGTTGTTGCAATCATCACTGCTCTTAGTGTGGCCACGAAGGGGAAAGCTGGAAAGATGAGAGGTGACATGGAGGTAAATCAGACTATCCCTCTCTATGTTGATGACGGGATGGTTATGGTTTGAGGTGAAAAGCAAGATGTACGTACATATCAGGATGACTCTTTTGCTCCAAAATGCAGCTAGGCAACATTGAAATGATGCACAAAGGTTAATGTAGCTGAAGATGACTAAAGGAGCCACAGAAAATGCTAAAACCAAAATGTGTACTTTTGTGCCATTGGCCTGACACTACTACAGTGAGAGTAAAGAGAACGACAGCAGAGAGTGACCCACTACAGAGGGAGTAGAGAGAGACAGAAGACAAAGCAGGAGCCAGAGCAGGTCTGTAGTGTCCCAGCAGCTGAGATGGCCTCAGCAGAAGGGAAGAATAGTGTGTGCTGAGGAGGCTCAGTGGAAGTAAGTCGTTTTATTAACTTGTCACACAGACTTTCATTTTAATACATAGGTGTTTTGTAAACAAAGTAACTTGCACAAGTTAATTGCTGGTTGATGTTTCCAAAGTTATGGGAATGTATTAGTGATTAAGTCTGATTTGGATGTTATGGTCATTCTAAAGGTCCTTTGTATCTTTGGGCTAAATGTAATGAAACATATTAGCATGTCTTAAAGCTTTTAAGTTGCTTTCTCTCTTTTAACTTATGCATGCTTGGGTACTGTTTTCAGACATACTTTGTCAAGGGTTAAAGTTGCAAGAGGTTCCCTCTTTAGTTTCTTGGGTTATTTGTCCTTGGTTGTGAACCTGTCCCAGCAGGAGGGTTTGTGTCCTCTCAAGTCTCCAGCAACAGTCTCCTGTCATCTTGGATGGAGCTTGAACTCTGCCCTGTGTTTGTGCCTCCTTATTTTTTCTGTCTGCAATAGCTGTGAACCTAACAAGGATCCTTTTTCCATTGCAGCATGTACAGTATGTCCAAGCCCTGCACTCCTTCAGATCTGTAAAAGCTTTTCCCTTTTAACTGGGGTTCATTTCCTACTGACTGCTGTGATGGCTTGAATCTTAGGAGTCTTGATCGTAGGAACCTGATCTCCAAAGAGGGTTTGAGAAGTATCTTCTCTGCAAAGAGGTTTATTCTAGAAGGAGGAGATGTATAATCCTCTTACTAAAACCCAGAGAGGAAAGGAAAAAAGCTTTATTGCTCCTGCCTTACCCCAGTGAGCTGGCAGCTTTTATGCTGCCTCACGAATAGAAACAGGCAGAGAGAAAGGTCTGAACACAAGCACTCTACCTGAGCTGAGGCTCTCTGGTGGATGCTCAGTGAAACCCACATCTGCACTGCTTTCCAGTGCCACAGCAGAAAGGGGGCAGAACAGTTTCTGAAAAGGAAAAACTACTGCCTGTTACACCATGTGGCCACTTGTCTTCCAGACCCTTCAGCCCTGGTCTAAGCAGGAGTCACAAATCACTGGCAGAAAACGAAAAACCAGCACACCCATCTCCATTTTTGTGCTCTCGAAGCTCAGGAGTTGAGTGGCCTCCCTGCATAAGGGCTGGTAACACTTCCCACGTCGGGCCTTCCTCACGAGATTGGGCCTTACTGGCAGACACCAGGAGAAAAGACACACTGCTGGATTTGCCAATTCCTCTCCGTTTCTTTGCCCAAGGAAGTATTGGTGTCCCTGCTTGTTACACCTTTATTTGACTGGCCTGCCATCTTGCTGTATTGATAAAATCATGTCAAATTTCTGACTTCCAAATGCAGATAAGGATTGACTGAGCATAAAAAAAGTGTTGGTGTCCTTGTGAGGATGGCATTCTGATAATGAATATCCATTATACAGATTAGCAGTACTCAAGAACATTGTGAAGACAGGTGAAAATATGCAGATGGAGGGAAAAGATGCAACCGCTTCTTGTGGCATTCACTGAGACCTCCTGGCATTCACATAACACTCACTAGTTGTATGGTACCTGGCCCATGGGCTGGAGTGGTGTTTGGAGGACATCTCTTCAGCAGTAGAGTTATCAAGTGCACTACTAGTAATTTAATTCATGGTGACTTCAGCAAGTATCAAAACTACTGTGCTGTGCATCATGGAAACAGATGGTGAAGGTCTCTGTACTCGCGAGGTTATAAGCAGATGAAACGGTAAAAGAGTGGGAGGAGAAAAGGAGACGTCAAGATATAAAGAGACTTGTTAGAGGTTATCCAGCACAGTAAAAACCCTGTAACTTCTTAGCTACAGTCAAGTGGCCCTTCCACTACTTCCCATCTGCTTTGTTGTTTCATTACATAGATGTGGGTTTTAAAGTAAAGAAATAAATAGAAATGCAAATGCCTAAGCAACCAAAAGGCATAAGAAATTTAAATAACAATAAATTACAGTCCAATATCAGACATTTTAATATTTTTTTAAAGACCTGGAAGAACTATTCTATGAATTTAATTTTTAAATGACTTTATGTAGTGTTAAAGATTTTAGAATTTAAAAATAGAACACTAAAAATGAAGATTTCTCACAGTGCTGTTAACTGCCACAGTGTGCATGGTGTACACACATATTTAGGAGAAAGCTATGAGCATTACAGAGATCCTACTAATAATTGTAACATCTTCACTGATGTAGAACATTTATTCTGACCTTGCTGAGCCTTTTACATCCATGCACAGAGGATGTAAGTGCTACGTTGCAGATTTCATGTAATTCCACACTTGCTCAGTCCAAATGTTTGCCAACAGACTCGGCAGGAAAAATGTAACTTTCCTAATTTTGCCATGTTGAAAATCTTACTATTGCTCTGATGATTTGTGGGTCTGATCCTGCCTTAACACAGAACATTATTAAAATGATCACTGCAGTTCTCTAGGGAGCTTAAAACTATTTTCTTTAGCAGAAGAGAGATAATTTCTCTTATTCATTTCAATAATTTGGAGAGGGAGGAATTTGCTGCAATAAATACTAGTGTACCCCATTTGTGTGTGCATCTGGGTAAGGTTTACAGGAGTTTTACTAGCAAGTATCAAAATAGTATTAGCAAGTTTTTTTGGTGGCAGAGGACTGTGGAAATAAAATTATATGGAAGACTGAAAGAAAAATACAGGTAAGTGAGAAGAATTAGGGACTTAGAAATAGGAACTTAGAGGACAGGAGACCAAGAGAGGTTAAAAAGTACATTTTGAAAGACAGCAAGGCATGGGCAGGAGGTTGGAGCAAATGCAAAGGAGGGAAGGAGGCAGAGTGTCATAAATGCAGTATAAGAAGAAAAATAGTTAAAAAATCAAAACACAAGGGAAGCAAATAGGAAGAGGTGGTGGTTTTCAGCAAGAAGGAGGCCAGAGAAAAGCAGAAGTTTTATGAGCAGTGGCACCAGCCAGGGAAGTGTGGTTTTCCTTGTTGGATGTGTGTCTCGAGACTGCATCATGTGTGCATTCTCTGATGCCTTACAGGAGATATGCTCCCACTTCAGTGAGGGCAGTCATTGTATTTCTTTCTTAGCCAATTAATGTAATAAAATGTACAGAAATGTATTACCTACTTGGAAATTTGTCTGAAATTGACCTACACGTTCGAAAGTCATCAGGACACCCATGTACACCTGTGGATGGATGCTAAGATTAGATGATTAATAGCTGAAATTGCAAATGGGCAGAGTGAGTGATAGAGAATGGGAAAACACTAGGAAAATGGGGATTTATGTCTGTTATTAATGCATTTAGTTTGCTTTACTGCCATTTGCTTTCCTGGTTTTACAATTTCTAAAAAATGAGCGAGGATCTGTTTAAAGCCCTCCTCCCAAACCAGGCTGACTTCACTGTGTCCACACTGGTTGTTTCTGGGGAGGAAAATCTCTTAGAGCAGTTTTGTCTCCAGCCTGCAGCAACAGAGATTCCAGGAGCTGCCCTCCCAGCTACACCATCAAAACCTGCCTGGGATCTCACTGAAAGCATA
Source organism: Dryoscopus gambensis (assembly GCA_013389985.1). Classification (NCBI taxonomy): domain Eukaryota; kingdom Metazoa; phylum Chordata; class Aves; order Passeriformes; family Malaconotidae; genus Dryoscopus; species Dryoscopus gambensis. The sequence goes on along the minus strand of WEIT01002042.1, from coordinate 267,994 downwards.
TGTGGGACAAAGATATTGCAAAAGCCTTCTGGTCTTTCCATACTGGGGTGAATTGCAACTTTATTACTGAAACACCTTATCTGTCTTTCTGCGGTCCAACACAGCTAATTCCTATCTCATTGGTTCCTGCTGCAGTTATTCTCATCTGGTGTTTTCTGAGGACCTCCTCATGACTGTCTACTGTGGTTTGGACAATGCTTGTATATTTACTGGGATGCCATTTCATTTTCATTTTAATTCTCATGTCCTTCCATATTTCAGTCTCTTGACAAAACTTCCTGATTTTCAGGTAGAAGGTGTCATGTTAAGAGGTGTTAAATAGGACAGAGCTGACTGCTGATCTCTGGGAGGGAGATCTCTCCTTCCAATGCAATACCTTTTAATGCATCATTATCCTTTATTTGTGGATTTCCAGCCAATTTTTCATTCCATCTAGTGGTGTAGCCAAACCCATTTGCATTAATTTTGAGTAGGATTTATGTATCAAATCTTTACTAAAATCCAAATGTATCAAATCCATCATGTTCCCATCATCCACTAATTTTGTAATTCTATTTTAAAAAGCAATCAGGTCTCTCAAGCACAATTTGTTCTTTAGAAATCCCTAATACTGATGCTGGTTTTCTTATCTCTAGGTGGTTAGTTATTTTTTTCTCCATTTAAAAAAATTCTATTATTTTACTGGCAATAGCTATTCCTGGGAACTCCAAACTTGCTTCTTTTTGTTTTGTTTTAATGATCAATAGCACAATTCCTTTTCTCTAGGCAGCTTCCTAGTTTCTGTAACTTAACAAAATTATTGTCTGTGACAAAAAAAGTAACATTTGTCATTTTCCTTGCAGCAAGTGGATAGATGTCTCTTTTGTCCTGAAAACTTGAGTGTACAGACAGGGCGTTATCTAGCTGATGAGCCAAATGTGCTGTCAGTGAAACAAACGTGTGGAAATCATTGACTTCTTAAGTAAATCCAGTCAGGCTTTTTGCCTGGTAATATCCATTCTGGTCAATTGTTATTGCCTACTGAAGAAGTATCAGGACGGCATTTGTACATGATTTTATTATAATGTTCATAAAAGTCTTAAACTAAGATGAAATAAAAACAGCATCCAAATAAGCTACATACATATTTGTATATATATGTAAGCTATAAGTATTATTGAGGGAAGCTAACAAAAAGAACACTATATTATCAGAGCAGTAAATTAATTTTGTGTCAGCATTGGATTGAAGATTGGTCATCAAAATAATGCCTAAATAGTCAGCCTCTATAAATTCTGGGAAGCTATCCTGCCACAGTGGTTATAAATCCCAGCTTGGAGCTATACCAAGTAAACAGAGTTTGTACTTTCAAGGACTGAGTACCTGATGTCTTTTCATGTTTAGCACTCCCACAACTTCAAAATACCTTTAGTTGGGAGAAGGTATGGATAGATGCTCAGAAGCAGCTGTCCCTGTACTTCTTTCCTCAGAGTCACTTCTCCAGATCTCCCGGAGGTGCTGTCAGTGCTTTAATTAGAAAACAGTGCAGGGGCAAACCTTTTGCTACTTATGCCTGACTTGTGCTGTTGGACGGCTGTTCATCCAATACCCCCACGCCAGTCCCACATTTGCCAAAGTGCCCTCTTCACTCTGGACTTTTGGCCCTTACTTGGATATACAGAGAGATGGATTCTAGGAAGGAGGAATTCACTTGGTGTCTTACTCTTGTCAAGGTGACCAACAGTTCTGGGGCACTCCAGACTAATACATCCGGTGACTTGCTGATCTAGTAAGAGAAAGGTTTCCTTCTCTTTCATTCTTGCGATTTACACTGCCTTGCAGCATTTTCAAACAAATTAGATATAAGATCCCTCTTGGGACTCTTCAGTTTGCAACAGATCAGCATTGCTAAGCATGAACATAGTGTCATGTAAGCTAAATGTTCAAAAATATTCTTTATTTTGTACAGCATGGAAACTGATGGCTTTTGGTTCTCTCACCTAAAAATGTTAAAATGCAGGACACATAAGGTGGTTTGTTCTTATTTGGGTTGGTCAAATGTCTTGAAAAATTCCAGCATTTAATGAAAAATTTAATATAAAATTCCTACAGAAATAATGGGAACAATACTAGCACAAAGGTCAGTCATTCAACATTTATTCATCAGCAAAATAAAAATACATTTGGGCTAATGATAAATTTCACAATTGCTATTTCTTCTGCTAACCTAAAATGAGATAAATGTTCTTCTTTTTCTTTCAAACAAGATAATTACAGTAACCCTCTTACTCCTCAGCAAGGCAATTGATCAGGCAGCTTCTCTTCTGAAACCCAGATACTGATAGAGAAGAGTTACTTAACAGCTCTTTATGGTGAAGGATGTTTGAAATGATATAAAAAGTCTGTGCACCTGTGTACACTCCTCTGCTAACTGGCTTCTCAGGCACATGAAGTTAAGCACGTGCATCAGAAATTTGTGCGTCATGTACTGCATTTGGGTTGGAGCTGTAGAATTTTGATCCTGAGGTCTCATTTAAGCTTAAAATACAAGCTGGTTTTCTGGTGATTGGGAGCTATGTCACTTACATAGGCAGCACCAGAAAAATAACTTTCCTTGAACTTCAGAACTGGGAGGTTCAGAACTGCTTGGTGTAACCATGGGCTATGGATATTTGTTAGGTTTTGAAGATGTTTAGCAGGATCTTGACCTAAAATTCAGCCTTCTAATTGCTTTGGGGGAGTTGTCATCCAGCCTTGCAGAGTAGGTGCCAATATACAGATGTACGAACACAAGTGTATATATTAATAAGGTAGTTATAACAGGGATTTTAAAGCAACCTTTCATCAAGCTTCTGTTGTTAGCATCATAACCTTGAGCTACTTCACAAAGGCTCTGTGTATGTGGCAAAAGATTGCTTCTGGAGCCAGACTCAATAGAAAGAGCTTATTTTTGGCGGCCACTCCCTCCATTTGTTGCAGAAGAAAATCTTAGGTAAGAAAAATAACTGGAAATATTTCAGAAAACTCAGGCCTAAGAAGCTCTTCCTCTGGCCATTCCTACTCCTCAGGCTCAGAGCATTCCTCTCAGCCTGTTGTATTATCTCATGCTGCAGGGATATCCAAATTAAATGGAGACATTGGAGAATCAGCAGGTCGCTCTTTTAAAAGTCACTGATTACAGATGGTGGTGTGGACAGATTCAGACACAGCCTCAGCTGCAAATGCAGTTATGAGGCAGGCCTTTGTGGCTGGACACGTGGTGCAGGGATGTTAGTGCTGAACGACCGCTTGTATCTGCCAAATTGGACAAGAACAGATGTAGTCAAGAAAATCTTAGTGGTTTAGATCTAGCGCTCTTCCTCCTGGAATGGCCTGAGCTGTGTTCCAAGAGGAAAGTAATAGAAAGGGTATCACAGAAGGAACAAGCTATGTCACCATCAGAGCACACTTGTCATCCAGTGACACAAGTGACTGCTTCACATGATGGCTGATGCAGCATCTTGTGCTGGCCCAGGTGTCAGCAACGGCACCCTTGCCACTGCCTAGGTAATCATCTTTCTAAAGCACTCCAACTTGCTGGAAGTCCAGACTGCTTTCCAAATGGCAGTCTTGCCTCCCTTGGACAGACAATTTGCTGAGACCTCCTCCTCTTTTTTTAGATTCCAAGAACAAGAGGATTCCAAAGCCAAAACTTCAGAGATAAAAGGTAGATTAAATTCAAACAGGTTACCCTGTCACTGATCGCAGCAATATTTTCCATTCTGATTACTTACTTAGAAAGCTTATGTGTAGCTTGTGTAGGGATTACTTGCACTTTTACTACTGTAAAACAAACTACTGGTATTACACACTTTTCCATTTTTTTTTTCTCCAGCATGCACAGACTTAGCACAGAAAGGAGTATGCCTAAATTTAATGGAATTCTGAATGTCCGAGAGACCTGTATTTAAATACCAATAGCATGTCATGAACATATACCAGTAACCAGTCTCCCTGGCTGAAGTGACATCAGCCTAAGTCAAAATATACTGTTATACGGTGGACTTCTCTGTGGAAACACCCCTCAAAAAAATGATCCTATGCTATCCCGATTCTTACATCAGCATGACAATCCTAGTGAGGCTTTTTATCGCTCCCTCAAAGATCATATCTGTTTGCTGCTTTACAGCAGAGCTTTACAGCTTGGTAAAATTTCCTGCTACTAGAACTAACCCCCTAAGACTGGACTCAGCAATTTCCTTACAGACAGAAGGAGCTCTTGACTCAGTTACCAAGAATCATGAACATTGGAAAAGACCGCTAAGACTGAATCCAACCATTAAGGTAACTCTAACAGGTCTACCACCATATCCCTAAGCACCACATCTACATGCTTTCGGAACACTTCCAGGGATGGTGAGCAGGACTTCTGGCTTCCAGATATTTCTTGGGAATTTAGGCAAATATTCAGTATCAAAAAGGAAGTTTTCTTAAAGCTCAGACCTCAGAAGACTCATGGACTCCATGAAACATTCCTTCTTCTGAAAGGAACTCAGCATCACAGTCTGGCATTTGGTGGGTGAGGCTTTCTACAGCAAGAGAGAGCTCTAAAGGTTCAGTGAGTTCAAACATGCAGAACGCACTTTTCCTATCTGGATCTACTTCAGACACCCTGTTAAATGGGGGCAACCACTTAATCTACCCCGGTCTTAGTGCTCCATCTGTAAACTGATGATAACATTACGTGAGCTCATAGAAAATGTATATGGTTAAATGTATCCCTGTTTATGAGATTCTTTCATCACTGTTGATGAAATCTCTGTCAACATAGGAATGAGGAAGAAATTCATGAGGAGGTAACCAGTGCTGTGCCTAATGCTTGATATTATTGCACCAATGTACAGTTTTTGTATTTACACTCGAAGGCAACAGCCTTGTAATAGTCAAGATGAGAAATGGGCAAGGTTTAGCCAATTTCAACAATGGATTTAGAGAGAAAAAGAGGAAACTACCTGTCTGGGCTCCTCCAAATAACTCCTCTCCCAGGTTCTAAATGATAAATGCCACTATAAAAGTTGTTGGGGTGTTCTCCTCTCAAATGCAACTTAAATTATGGACACCTTCTCCTGAAAGAGACAGACACAGGAGAGGTTCTAAGCAAGTGAGCAAAATTTATTTGTCACATGGGTCCATTTGGCCTCCATACCATGAATCATCACCCAGTCTAGGTGTGTTTAGGGTAGAAAGAAGGAACAACAAATGGGAGAAGGGTATTAAATAATGATTGTCATAGAGACCAGTCAGCTTTACCCAACTCCATGAAATTTAAACAAGAGAGCTTAAAAAATGAAACATCAGTACATTTCAAAGGGATAAAGGCCAGTGTACAAGTTAGCTGTGGAATGTAATAACAAGATACCAAAACAAGTTGTTTAGTCAGGTTTCTAAAAGCCCCTGTCAGCAATATGCAGATGAGACACCCATATTTTTCATCCTTTCTGATCACACCAAGAATGTGAGGATGGCATAGCACTTTCAGAGGAGCCAGAGGCAGAAGTAAGGCCAAAATAAGGCAGAGGAATGATGCCAGTGGGTGAAGGGAAGTGTCTGAGAAGGCTTCAGTTGCAATGCAGCTTCCTCTGGCTGAAGAGCTCCAGTGGTCAGGTCAAACTGATATTGATGACTTTTTAGATTCTTCACCAGACTTCCATATGCTCACAGAAGAAGAGTTAGCTGCAATTTTGCCAGGACATCCCATTCCTTCAATTTCTGTTATCCAAGCCTTCGTTGCCCATAGCAGTGCAAAGTGCCTTACTATGCAGCCTGTGTCTGCTCGGACAGTCCAGCTATTACTGTGTCCCGTAGTCACTCTGCTCACCAGCATGGCTTACTTCTCCTTCTTCCCCTCAGCCGCTTTCTGTACTGGCTTACCACTGAATCCCTGATCCAAGCTTACTAATCAGGCATTACATCCATCATGTCTGGGGCAAGACTTCCTGAAGATGAGATGGAGTCCAAGGGTGGTGAGCCCTTCCACAGCAACAAGAAGCCATCACAAACCTTTGTGACCTTTCAAGTACATTTCTCCAGCCACATCCTCTCTGACATAATCAGATGGTAGCCTTTAAAAAGGCATCCTCTGCCCCTCTTCTCAGCATTGCCAGGAACATCCCAGGTTTCTGAGCTGCCAGTCCCCCAGGAGAAGACTAGCCATAAGGCCAGACCTCTGGCAGTCATCTTCAGGTAACCTGCCCTGTGCTTGAAGAAAATGGTAAAGATGGTTTTATGGTCAAGGCCCAGGGTAGAGGGCTCAAAAAGCTGGATCCAGCTTAGATTTTCAGTGTAACCTTGGTTATGTCATTTAGCCTCTCTATGCAGGGATCCCACCAGTTCTAGAAAGGTGAAATAAGGATATATTTGTAAATCCAGAGGACATGCCTGAATTCTCCACTGCAGGAGATCAATAGGATTTTAGTTAAACAGCTCTCTTGCTGTCCTGTGATTTGCATGCAGTAAAGAGCAACTGAGAAAAGTCTTATTGAAAAAAGATTCCCTTTTTTCAATCAGTACTTGTATTGTCTGATGTAAACATGAAGTGACTAATGATGCCTTGTAGTACAACAGGCATGGGTGCTTGCAGCCTGCCGGCAGCTGCTCTGGACTCCTGTTGAAGTGATGGACCTGTGGCATCCCTCCATCACCCCAGACATCCTGCTGGGGCTATGGGCATGGTGGGGGCTGCTGGCCCAGCCCACACGGAGCCTTCACCCCACGCACATCCCTCTCCCCTCCTGCCTGCATGCTTGGCTTCTTGTCCTCGAGCCCCCAGCCCATCACCAACTTCCAAACTCCCCTCCTCCTGCTTTATCGCCACGGAGAGCCCTCCGGGCCTGCAGCATCCTTCATGCTGTGTCCTCTCTGGAGGTCTCCGTCCTCCCGACGCCCTGTGGCCATGGCCCCCAGCATTCTCTCTCCCACAGGGCAGCCTCAGTTGTCCCCACCCTGGGCCGCCCAGGTGAGTGTGCGGCAAGCAGGCACCAGAGGGGGGCTGCACATCACCTGACCCCCTCCAGCTGATTCCCTCAGACAGGACGTCAAGTTAATGAGCCCTCAGGCCTGTAATTAGCTGTCAATTACCTCAAATTAATCAACTCCTCGCCTAATTAAGCATAATCGGCAGGTGGGCAGAAAACGGGCCATTGTGCGGGAGGCATGAGAAAAGCATGGCTGGCAAACTTGTTTAGGATCAGCGGCGCATTCCCGGACGCCGCGCCACCGACACCNCCGGGCCGAGGGGCAGCGGCGCTCCCGCCCTGCCGGCCTGGGGCGGCCCTGCTGCTGCCTGGGGGCGCGGGCCTGCAAAAGGCCATGGCCTGGGCTTAAGGGGGGGCGTTTTTTCTTGCGAAATATCCGCACCACCAAGCCTTCATGCACCATCTCGCCCGCCGCATTTTCTCTTCCTGGCTTGCCATGCTTTCTGCACTCGGACCCTTCTCATATCTCTCTGAGAAAGGGACGGACACACACCCCCCCTTCCCTGACCCAGGCCGTTCTCAGTTCTGAGCACACCAACTTCACGGCGTGAATATACATCTGGGTGGAAAATAGGGTTTCAACAGGCACTAATTGCTACCTATAAAAATGAGTCCTACTGAATTAATTTTTGCTTGGAATTAACACAATCCAAGAAAGTCCTCATCCATCCTCCAGAGCTCTTTTTGGCGAAGGGGAGACATTTCCTGACGAGGCCAGGGAAGGAGCAGGGCTCCCGTCAACTTTTGGACGTCATTGGAGCGCAGGATGTGAATTGCTCTCCCCTGTGCCAGGGGCTGGATCCTGCACCCTGCCCACTAAATCCCAGCGAGCACCCACTGTATCTAAAGGCAAACAGAGCACAGTATCCTTCTGAACTGCAGAAAAGAGCTGGGGGAAATGCAATTTCATTGTACAAGTATTGTGCTCAATATTAAAGTGAAAGGTTTTGATTATGCCTAGAAAGTCCTTTTTTTTTTTTTATGTAGCCAGATTATCACCCAGTGCGCTGGATTTACACTGCATTAGCGATTGTCAAGATTAGAGCAGAATCCCCAGATAACAAACAGGAACACAAGACGTCAATTTATGATATAATAGCGATAGTAATGCAACAATAATCATAGTTGAAAGAAGGATACAGTGGAGGGCAAGTTGAATATCTTGGCTCTGAAGAGAGAAGCTCCCTGCATTGAAGTGGCTTTGATTAAAAATCCCCATTATGTCCAAAAGTATAATTTTATACTTCTTTTTCTTGACAGAGAGGAAAAACAACAGCTCAGCACAGGTCTGGCAAAGTTGGTGCATGAAACCACCAGCAATCAGAGGGACAAATTAGGCGATGCAACCTTCCCCCTGGACCCTGCTAAGTATCTATGCAGGTCACAATAGGTTCCTGGACCTCCTGAAAGACGGTGTACATAAAACTTGGCACTTCTGTGCCTGCAGCTGTTTGGAGCACAAGCCCCAAAAAGAGAGGCTGCAGGCAGCCCGTGCCCTGCAAAGGATGTCATCGGCTGGTGTGAGAGAGGCTGCAGAGTTGCCATGCTGGGGAACGAGCTGGATCCTGGCAGCTGGCCTGACCCTGAAGGATTAGAGACTCACCCACCTTCCCAGCTCACATGGCGGCACACGCTGCAGCCAGGCCCATGAGGCCCCTTTTTTTTCCCTGCCTGCCCTGTTCTCAGTCAAGCACTTGTTACTGCAGCAGGAGGCTTGGGCAGGGACCCCTCTGCACACATTATGCAAGAGCCATGAGATGCTGGAGGACTCAGTGTCCCCTCTGTCCCTTTGTCAAAGCCACCATTTCTCAGAGCTTCTCCTGCACCTGCCATCTCAGGGTGATCACTAGACCCTTCTGAGGGAAAATCTCTTTTTTCTGGGAATCAGGAATCACTCCAGTATCATCACTTCCCTCATTTATGAGTGTTTTTTTTCTAAACCCCTTTCTCCATCACGTGTCTTCCTTTGGCTGAAGCACTGATCCCACTCTTTGGAGTCCATCAGCACATTCATGAAGACCAGGCTGGGAGGAATGCACTGCATGATGGTGTCATGGATGGTGACATGAGCTGCAGGCAAACAGCACTCTCCAGCAGTTCCCTGTTTATTTGTGGACATGCTGCATATGTGCACTGATTTCACCTGCTCATTCCCATTTCAAGCTGGAGCACTCAAATGACTTACATCAGGGCTGACTAACCACTTCTACAATTAGTGGCCTTTTTAATCACTCATAACTCTTTTGGTTGGGGAGTGTGAAGTTCTCCGGATCTGATCTCTGTTCAGGGAAGCAGTGGTTGCTTTGACTGTGTTTGGGGAAAAATGGCCCAGGGACTTACAAGTTTAAGTGCCCAAACCGCAGAACCCTTATCCCATTATAAACCAAAACTATCTTCGTGGAAATTAAAGACAAAAAACAAAACAACAGAGAAACAGGCAGTAGAAATCTGTTGGGACTAGACTGATGGAGCAACTTTCAATGATCCACTGAAAATCAATTGCAACAAGGGCTGAGTTGTTACAGGTAAAGAAAGGGTGCTGAGAGGGGCAGTGTTACTGCTGCTGGGGTGCTGCTGTTGCTGCCTGGAGACCTCCCTGCTGAAGGGACTGCATGGTGAGTGAGCGTGCAAGGCACTGTAGAGCTGAGTGCTGCCTCGCTGGGGAAGCCAGGAGGTTGGCTGGGACTGCACATGGCCACCTTGTACAGCAGCACACCTGGAGCCTGGCTGCTGGCTGCAGAGGTACCTCTTGGAGAGAAAGAGGAGGGGTACAGGGGCAGGGGCAGAGCAGATCAGAGGAATCCAGCAGCTATTCAAGTTCAAGATGGAAAAATATATCTGTTCCTGTCTCTGACATTGTTTGAACTTGACTGGCCACTCCAGCTGTACCAGACTATGCTGTCCTGCAGGTAGAGCCCTAGCTGGGAAAATGCTCTTCTCCCTCTTGGCACTGTCATAACAAACACACAAAAAAAGCTGGGTAAGCAGTGAAGCTGTGCCATTCTCTAAGTTTGAAAAAGCAAAAGCTATAACTATTTCATTAATTATTTTGACCAATGAGTTGGAAACAACAGCAGGGAATTCACAATCACTCGCCCGTCATTCTGTCTGTACACAATACTGTTTGCAAGGATCACGGTCACCATCTCATTTACTTTGTGCAATGCCGTAACATTGAGGCTGGCCATGTTCTGGTTTGGTTGTTCCTTACTGCACTGCCCTGGCAAGCAGCAGAAGTAGTTTGAGGGGAAGGCACTGCAGCTCTAAACAGTTGTTTCTATGAAAGCCATGAGCTTCTCTGGACTTAACAGCTAAGTGGAGCAAGGTGGAGAGTGAGATCTTCCTGACCAATCCCTTTGTGCAGCTCTACTCCATGATTATAAAAACAAAGGACTCGGGTTAGAAAGTACTTACAATGTGCATAAGTGTTTTAAACATTATGGTTCTCCTACATGTGTTCACTACAACGCAATCTGCAGTCACGTATCTGTGGTGTTGCAGTCTCTCCCCGGCCATGCATGAAACCAACTTCAGTAACAGCTGGGTAACCACTGAAAACAACAGCCAGTCCCCAAAGAGTTTTGTGCTAGCCTAGAGCAGGCTGCCTTTCCTTAGCTCCTGCTTGCTCTGGGCCCCATGGAAAGGTGCACAGCAGCCTGTCAACATCAGGATTTAATAAAACCATGAAGGAAAGTCACAAATTTCAGAACTGTTGAGTATCGCACCTGGTGAACAGCCTCATCCTGGCACATGGCATGCGTACATGAACACGTGCAAGTCTGCTTAACAAGGTGCAAGCATGCTATGTACCTGGGCGGGAATCACCCTGGGCCCAGGAGCAGCTGTGCCCAAGCGAGGAGCCTTGTGGGTGACCAAGACAAGAGGCTGTGTGTGGAGATGCTCCGGCACAGCTCCATGCTGCCAGGCAGGAGTCAGCTGCCAAGCAGAGCAAGCCACGTCTGTCCCTGTTTGTCTGTGTAGACACACACTGAATAACTGTGGCTGCTTCCCAGAGCAAGTTTCTAGGCTTCATTATATTTTTACTTGTCTTGCAGGGGACAGGGCAAGAGCTCTGATGAATGAAGAGAAAGGGCGGCTTGCTTTGCAGGAGATTTATGTGACAGTCTCTCTCTCTCTCAGCCCAAGAAATTCTTTGTGCAGTTCCTCACAGTTGTCATCCCTAGGCATCTGTAGACAGGGTGCACTCGACTTGGGGAGCCAGCAGATGAGCACACTGTCACTGCCCCTGCGCTTGAACCAGCAGCATTCACCAGCTGAGTCTGGGTGCTACTGAAAGACACACTGTGCTGATTCGTTCCAAGTGTTTCTCCAGTGACCTGAGCTAGCCTTCACAACCCACGTGGCTTTGGGAGACCCTTGTATGTATTCAGGAGACCCTGTGTATCACTGTCAGTGCCTGTGAGCATGGCTGCTACACAATCCCTGCGTGTCTCAGTCCCTCACCCACTGTGGATGCTGAAAAAGCTGCCGGGTCTGTTGGTAGGGTCACGATGCTGGATGGGGACACCACTGCTAAGGGGACAGAGGGCACAGACGGCCCCGGGCCAGGGGCTGTGCACATGAAGGGAGCAGTGGGTGTGGGATGTGCTGCCCAGTGTGCCAAGGCTGTGGTGGGCAGCAAGCAGGGACCATATGGAAGGTGCTGCCAAACAAGGCCATTGAAGCAAAGGCTGCAAATGAGTTTAGCAGACGGACATTTTTGAGGAGGGGGAAGCAGAGGGAGTGGAGGAGAGCAGGAGAAAGGGAGAGCTCAACACCACAACCAAGAGGGGCCTGCCAGAGCCACACAGGCCTGGTGGACAGTGCTCCATTTCCCCTCATGCCACACCTTCTCCCAGTGCCTCAACTTTAAAAGCCCTCAAAGGAAAGAGGGGACCAAGGTGTCATGGCCCCTTCTTTGTTTTTAATTACTTCCCATTTTAATCTTGATTTGCATGTCGATCTCTCAGAACTGGGCCAGGGACTCTACAAAGCCCTTGTCAGCAACTCCCCCAATAATAAACAGGAAAAGGCTTAAGGGGCAAATCACTTGCATGTTAATGAGACTGTTTGCTGGAGTCAAGAGAGAAAACAGCAAACAAACAAATGGACTGAATTCCAGCGGCAGCTGTTTGCTCCTTAATCTCGGCTTGTCAGAGCTGCCCTTTGATGGGACACAATCTACACAAACGATTGTGCTAAATCTTCTAATCTACGTCCTCATTATTACATCCCTTCTTACGCATGTAAATCAGGGACAAACTCATTTTAATATTTAGATAGATTATGGAAGGGAAGGGGAGGGGATTGGAGGGGAAAGGAGCTGCTGGTGGTGTCTGCTCCTGCCGGTTAGGAGGGGTGTTAATGAGGAGCACAGGCAGGGGAGCTGTCTGCATAGAACCCGGGGCAGCAGCAGGAGGAGGAGCACCTGTTGTCAAGGCAAAATGGGGAGTATAAAGGGGCTAGGATGCTGACACTGGGATTCTGGAGAAGACATGGGCACGGGGCAGCATTGGCAAGGTGATGTGACGGCGCTGAGGAGGACCTCACCTTGGCATTCCCCAAGGCCTCTACCCATGCACTCAGCCCCCGGCTTGGTTGAGGCAGGATGCTGGAGGAAGATTTGGTGTGGTACATGGGCGCTTGGTGGTGGCATAGTGAGAGGTGAAAGGGCCTCACTGTAGGGGCACACCAGGGTGCTGGCATTGTCCCTGGGTACCTTGCAGTGCAGGGCCTCCTTGCAGCACAGTATTGTGGTCTCGCACCCCTATTGAACCTGCCCTCACTGTTGGTGAGCTGAGGATCAGATCAACCACCAGGCTGGAGGAGCAGGCTAACACCTCACTGCAGAATTCAAGGATGCAGCCTCACTGCCTCCACACAAATGTCATTAAATCTGTGGTTATGATCTTTAATAATGCTCAGAATAATTGCTTTAACAACAAACACAACTGTGGGAAAAAGGGCTCGCCTGCATTTCCCAGCCTCTCATATCTCCTAATCCAATTGTCAACCTACATCCGGCCCCTTAACCTTCTTCTTCAACTGCAGCAAAGTCGTGATACACCAGCCTTATTTCTCTGAGCCCCTCATCCCCCTCTGCTCCAGGAGGGGCTGTCTTATTGTAAAATAGGAAAAAAAAGTATAAAACAACCTGGTTAGTTCACAAATTTGCCATTGACCTCACACCTTTGAAGGAAAGGTGCAGAAGCTTGGTAGCTTGGTAGCTACCAAGTAGCTTGGTAGCACAAAAGGTGAGTACAAAGAACAGCAGAGGCAAGCAGGAATATAATCAAAAAGGCCAAGCATAAAATAAGTTTGTAAGTAGCAGGATAATCAAAGGGAACAAGAAATCATTCTGTAAATTCATTAGTAGCAAGAGGACGACTAAACAAAATATTGGATCTCTGCTCAACAGGGAGTGAAAATTATTGATGGAGGATAATATTAGAGAAACTAATAACGGTGATAAAGAAGTAAAATCTTGGCATAGAATAAGAAAAGTGTATGGGAGAGGTAATGATATTGAGTTAGATGCATTCAGATTTATTTGGCGTAACGAGCTTCATTGAAGGTGCTTAGAAATTTGGCTACAGCAGTCTCAGAGTCAGTAGTGGCTGTCTTCCAGAACTTGTAGAGATGTAGTGGAGTACAGGAAAATCACAGGCATTGCTCTTACAAAAGTGAAGGAAAGGGTGATGTGTAATTATAGACCAATCAGCTTAATTCCCTTTCCTATTAAACTTCTGGAAAAAATCACCTAGTTATCTCTAAATATCAAAGGCTAAAATGAGACAGTCAATTGTTTTCAGTGTGAATTTGTCAAGGATCAGTCCCTTCCAGTCAATCTAATTTCTTGCTGTAGCAAGGCAACAGGTCTTGTAGATAAAAAGGGAACAGAAGACGTTGAGTATCTTTACTTCCGTAAGCTGTTTAGACTCCATTTCAGAAGCTATCCTTATGAGTAAACTAGGGAAATATAAATTAGCAGAAACTAACATTAGATAGATGAAAAACTAGTTGAAAAACTGTGCTCAGCAAATAATCCTCAGTGGTTTGCTATCAAAATAAAGCGTGTATTGAGAATAGCTCCATGAAGATCTGTTCTGGGTCTGGGTCTGTTTCTGATCACTGATTGAGTTAACAACATGGATGACAAAAGAGGGAGTGGGCACATCAGGAAGACACAGACCTGGAAGGCTCTTTAAGTACACTGAAGGACAGACTTAGCATTCAAAATCATCTCGGCAATTTCGGAAAGCGGTTGGAAAAATGTAGATGCAAATCAGTAAGAAACCATGCAAAGAATCTCAGTGATGCAGAAAGAATGAAATGCATAAACAGGGGTTGGAAAACAACTTGTTATGCAGCAATTCTTCCAAAAGAGCTGTAGGGGTTAGAAAGGATTACAAGCACTGTCAAAAATAGTATAGTGTTGCAAATAAATCAAACCTCCTACTGTAAAGAATGGATAAGACTACAGCTGTCAGGACGTCTGGAAGTTACCTTTCCTTGTATTCAGCATGGGTGAGACTTTAGTTGGTGTATTGAGCCCAGTTTTGGAATTGCCTTTCTAAGTGGACTCTTTGGAGAGTGCCTAATGGAGGACAATGAGAATGATCACAGATCTGACACATGTCCCGCAAGGAGAACCTGGAAGAAGTGGTGCTGTGTAACTTGAAGAGGGAAGACCAGAGAGAGGATAAAAGAAAATCCCCAGGCAAGAAAGTTGTTTAGGAAGAAGGAAAAAAGCTGCCCTCTGTGCCCATGGCACAGGAAATTGTAGCAAGAAAGGTCTATGTTAGTCATTAGGAGCAAAATTAAGAAAAATGAGCAGGGGGAGCGAAACAGAGTGCAAGGGAGACACTGGAAGAGATTACTCAGATGCTTGTTCCTCTGTCAAGAATGAGATGGGTATGACTGGTCATGACGCAGGGCAGAAGGGAAGAAGTGACAGCTTCTCTGGGTTCCCATTAGTCCTAGTTTTCTAGCAATCCATCTCCTCATTTCTGACATCCACCATCTAACCTTCAGCAGTGTTTGAGATGCAAGTACACAGAGAGAGAGGAGGCATAAGGAAGTAACACTGGTTCACGGAACACATCACTGCTCTCCTAACTCACACCCCACTGTATTCTTACTAACCAAGAATGATGACAGGATGGAGATCTGAAAATTGATGGAAACTCAAGAGTTGACCGAACTCTGGGGATGGACAAAGTGTTGGCCCTTACCATCTTCTGGGGTCTGGCTAAAGGAAAAGGGCAGGGATGTGCCACCCAGATCACTGCCATGTGAGCCCATGACTGAGCATTGCTGTGAGAGTTAAAGGAGTGGTGTGAGCATCTGCTTCCCTATTACCACCAGAAAACCAACCTGACTGCTGGTACCGCTCCTCCTTGCTAGGAAAACTAAATCAAGTGATGCCTTGAAGACTTACAATAAACTGTCTATAGACCTTAATAGAAATATCTATTTCTGCAACATTTCCTTGGGGAAATCTGGGGAGGTTGTAAATGTATAAGGTTGGCATGAGTATCCACCACAAGTAATGGAATTTCAAGTAAAGGCTGAAAATTTTTTCTTTACCCTTTCTCTCTATTCCCAGCAATTTTCAGTCTGTAGGATTGTCCTTCATCACCTTCTTTTCTTGACCCCATGCTTTCTTACTAACAGAACAGAAATATAGGACCATTTAGGTTGGAAAAGACCGTTAATATCATTGAGTCCAACCATTTACCCAGAACTAAACCATGCCCCTAAAACCCACATCTACATATCTTATAAATACCTCCAGGGGTATACTCAACTACTTCCCTGGGCAGCCTGTTCCACTGCTTGGCAACCCTTTCCATGAAGAAATTTTTCCTAATATCCAATCTAAACCTTCCCTGGCACAACTTGGGGCCATTTCCCCCTGTCCTATTCCTTGTTATTTGGGAGAAGAGACTGAACATCACCTGGCTACAACCTCCTTTCAGGTAGTTGTAGAGGAGTAAGTTCCTTCCTGAGTCCCTTTTTCCTCAGGCTAAACACCCCCAGTTCCCTCAGGTGTTCCTCACAGGACTTGTGCTCCAGACCCTTCACCAGCTCCATTGCCCTTCTCTGGGCATGCTCCAGCCCCTCAATATCTTTCTGGTAGTGAGGGGCCCAGAACTGAATGCAAGATTCAAGGGGTGGCCTCACCAGTGCCATGAACAGGGAATGATCAGTGCCCTGGTCCTCCTGGACACACTATTTCTGATACAAACCAGGATGCTTGTATCATACACTTGTATCACACTTGATGCTCCACACACCCTTGTCTGTCTGAGGAGCACAAACCCTTTCATTTGAGATCAGGGACAGACCATGAGAGGATAATGGTCCCTTGGCCAGATGGGCCTTGGACCTATATCCACTATATCTGGGATTAGAGGTGGACACATTCTCAGGATCCATCTTTGAGTCACTATGAGCAGCTCGCCATTGTGTTCTAGACGTCGTGCTGATTCTCACGTTGCATTGTCTGCCAAGCCAGGATATTAGGTCTGGTCTTCAAAGCTCTCTCAGGGTCAATTATGTCTGAGTCTGCATTTTCATCACAGCCCACCTGCTCCTTTGGCAAAACACAGTTGACTAAGTCCATGATGAAGTGAGGGAAACTGGAGATGAAATGGAGGTAAATGTCAGTGAGGTTTGGCTACTGAATGAGTTTGCAAAGGAAATACACTACCCCAGACTGGATAAGTTTAGGACACACAGCAGTGCTCCCTTTCTTATGAAGCTTTTCCACCATAACAGAAAAGAGAGCTAAATATCATAAAATATGATTAAAACAAAAAACCAAATGCAATACTCCCTTCTTAACAGACTGTATCACCAATTACCAAACTAGGAAACTGGTTTGAAACCCTAAGACATGTAGCAGCCCCCAAAATGCTTAAGGGAAGGCAGCATCAGAAAAGACACAGAGCATGCAGAAGATTGCAGGGAAACATGTCAGAGAGGTTGGGATGGGACATGGTACATTATGTAGGAGTTTCCTGCCTTTACTGGGATTTATATCAGCCAAGCAGGCAGGATGCAAGGAGTCAGAAGCATTGCACAGCTCCTGTGTCTGGCAGTGGTGGCTACCACCAGCAAGAGGGCAAATGTGTGAGAGTGAAAATGTCTAATCTATTAAATGTTCCCCTTGAAAGGGCTCCCACACTCCTACAAGTTACTCTGGGGAAATGTCTACAGTTTAAAGTCATCCATCCCCTCTCAATGCTCACCTTTATCCTGTGCATAGGTGATTTGTGATCTGTGATCTGCGATCTGCCTTTCACTTAGTGACTAGTACTCCTCTTCCTGGTGCTAGCCCAAATCTTAGTCTTCCTCATCAGATTTTGTACCTTTCTGGTAGCTGAGGGATTACTACTCCTCCCTCTTTAGTTATCACTTAAGTCAGATACATCTCTGTATGGCTCACAAACCAAAATCACAAGTTGCCAGGCATTTTCTTTCCTCTTTTCTACACTCTGTTCCATTTATCAGTATTTCCTTAAAAAACAAAAGTTCAAACCTGCACATAAAATTTGAGTTTTAACACTGGAGAAATACAACATTAATAGGGTGCTCCACAATGTCATGTTACTGAATGTGGAGCTGTCTCTCAGTCCTTTCTAGAGCTTTGTCATATTGCAAATGTACATTGTGATCATACCAAACTATTATTCTCAGATGTTCTTACTGGCCTATTGTATGTCTCTGAGGGACATTTTTTGGCTCTGGGATTTTTTGCTTATAACAGTTTGCTGAGTTGACTCTCACCTATGTTCTCTGTCCTGCAGCACTCTGGTTCTCTTCTGCTGATGGGCATAAGTTCTCCCAACTCAGTACCCTGGAAATGGCATTAATACACACCTCGATCAGCTTTCTTCATTGTTTATAAAGATTTGAAGAAGGCAGATTTAAACCCTCCTTGCTGAGAACTTTTGTCCCAACCTTATGCTTGCAGTCAATCATATGGCTGCATTCTCATTATCACTGATAACTCCTATCTGAAAATTCACAATAATTCTTCCAGTGGCAATTTCACATTTTGCTAATTAGAGCCTCAAGAACAGATCTGAAAAGGGAATTTTTTAATCAACAAAAAAACCCCCTGCAGAGCTGAACAAAGCCCAGTGTATTTCTGACACTGGGCAAGAAGGTCACTTGAACCAGTTTAATTTCATTTGCATTGTATTCTTGGCAATTTGACCTGAATTTATTTTGACAAACAAATCTTGTGAGTAGTCTTCCCACACACTGAATGCATCTGTGGTGTTCCCTTCCTCCAGCAGTTCCATAATACTAAGACAATTCAGTATGCACAGCAAAATTCCTCCTGTTATGATAGAGTGATGGAAATTAGATTTTTGCTATAGCAATTGAGTTTAGCATTCTTTCCCCCTTTGGAAGATAAATTTATCTATCATGCTTCTTTCTTCAGCACCTAGGTCTGTGGCATCCAAATGTAGTAGAAAAGCAATACAACCACAGCCCAGAACAAGAACTTCATCTTAATACTCCCTTGTTCTGAGGTAGAAGAATATGCAGTTGTGCTGTTCCACTACTGCAAAAGCAGAGTAATGCCTCTTCTCCCTTATAGTGGGATCTATCTTGCTTAACTTTAGATGCCCACACCTGAGCTAGTCCTGAGCTACTTCTGTAGCCAGTATCTATCTCATCAGCAAAGTCAATGGAGATGCAACTCCCCTAATCCAGTTTATTTTACCTGTATCAAGGTAGGATAAACCATGTCCTAGGCTCTACTGAGCCTATTGATCAGAGTCCTATGGCTACAATGGGAACATGCCCAAAGTAGACTCCCTACCTTGTAGGTATTCATGCTGGATCTGATGTATCCCACTGCCACATTGTGTTCTCTCTGGACAGTATTTGACTCCATTTCTCTGTTTGCTCATTCTGCAGTTCCCATATAGATGACAATAAGCCAGAATCTTGGGGCTGTTCTTTCATATTGCTGCTACCACAATGCTTTAGTCCAGTTCCTCTCTGGTACTTGGCTACTGCCTTTGATCATGGAACCTCTCTTTCTTCATCTACATAAGTTTTTCCTGATTCCGAAACTCAAAGTTTGGGACAAGCAATGAAAGGTTAGACCATGTCTATCAAAGAGCAGAGAGGCATTTTTGAGGAGTAAGATATTGCCTCCAGGGTTCCAATCAGGCCTGCACAAGTACTAGGCTTGGCAGCTAGCTGGTGTTCTGAGTTGGAGTAGCTCCTTCACTGCTGCCCCCACCCTACAGTCAGGTCAGTGCAGCTCTGGGGTATCCCACTGTAAATCATGAAAAGGTCTGGGTTGGAAACAACCTCTCCCTGGGGCAAAGGGCACCTTCAGGTGCTGATTTGGCCACTGTTTTCAGCCTTCAGAGAAACGATGTTCAATACAGGCTGGTCCCTCAGGTACAGTGAGACAGGTTGGGCTTGATGGCCTCTTGTATGTGTGTTAATACCCAACACACAATATCCAAATATTCCTAGCATCCTCCCTCACACCTGAGTCCTCCCAGGGAGGAAGGGCAGCTTTTGGAGACTCCTCATTAGGTCACCGGCCTTGGGAGCTGAACTCTCCCCTCCCCCACCTTTGTACACAACTGTTCCTCATTTACATAAATTATCTCTATTCAATTATCTGTCCAGATGTCCAAATTGTGCCACCAATGATCTGTGAATGAATTAAAAATGGAATATAATTTAATAATAACTGATTAGAAGGAGATTAGTTGTTATATAAAAAGCAAAAACCAAGAGATAGCTAGTTGCCCTTAATCCGAGCCAATCCACAGTAATTATAGAAATACAGTCTCGCTTGCTCTCCTTCCCATTTCTCTTCTTCTCCCCCCACATTTTCTCTCTTTCTCCTTTTCCCTTTTCCCTCTGTCCTTTTTTTCCTCTATGTCTCTCTCTCTCTCTCCCCCCCCTCTTTCTTTTTTGTTTCTTGGTCTCCATCCCTTGTGCCTTCTCTCCACTTCCTCCTCCTGATTATAACTACCTACGTCAACAGAGTCAAAGCCCCTCCGGCTGCCGATACACCCGTGTAGCTGGGGATGTCCTGGCAGGTCCAACCAGCAGTAGCTTTCAGCTGCATTAACATCCTGCCTTTCAAGCCCTGTTAATGATTGTGTCTTTATACTCTCACTTTTCTGTTAAACGTTTCTGGAATCACTGCTTTTTCCCTAGGTTTCTAGGACAGGCTCTTTAAAGGTTTCACTCATCTTGTCTTCTGGAGTCATGCAGAGCAATTTCTACACCATCTTTTGTGTTTTAAAATCCGAAGCAGCACAGAGGCTCTGCTCTTCCTCCTGCACCAGGAAGAACCAGCAGCAAGTCCCTGAGCCCCTGTGGTCTTTTCTGAAAAAGAGCACCCAGACTTTTGCAGGAAATTTGCCATGGGTTTTTTTCAGTGATTTTTTCTCCTTTCCCAAGCATACAGCCAAAATACCCCAGCGCCAGGCTGAGATAGTGCCAAACTTAGTTTTGGAGGCAGAAAAAACTGGAGAGAAAAATACAGCACCTTGTTAGCTGAATTCTCCATGGGGATCCCCCACCTTTTCTAACAGAGCTCCCTCCCTCCCTCCTAGCTGCCACCCACCTGTGTCAGCTGGGACTTCTGGTGCAACCCTCCACCACTCGCTGTGATTTGCAATGGCATGAAGCTGAATAACTAAAAACAATTGTTAGTTTATTTTCATTCCTCTTGTAAATTAAAACAAGAAAAAAATCATTTGCTGATGTTAGTGGGTAATTTATTTCAGGTAATTTCATAACATGATTTGGAAACTATCAGCAAGTAACAGCCTAAGTCAAATTTACCCACTAGTTCAACATGGGGCTTGTCAGAGATGGACAGTGATGATTAGGGATATTGCTCACAGACACACGCTTACAAGAAAAATGAAGCTGAAAACAGACATAGTCACTGTCATAGACTCATCTCCCTGTGCTAAGATACCAGATACTTAAAACCTCCAACGGCTTGGTGTGCTATGTGAATGCAGTCTTTCTGAATTAAAAGCTCTGCTCTCCCTTCATACATCACCCTTAAGAGCAGTGCTCACAGCAGCCCTTTTTGCCTCTTCTAAGCACTAAGCCATCTGCAGTTGGTTGGCTCTACCAAAGTGGAGCAGAAATCAGAGGGACTGAAGGTCTTATGCCCAGAGAGCAAACCTATGTGCTGTAATACTACACAGACCATTTTGATGAGCTCAGTGATAACATTGTGATGGTAGCTGGTAGTTATTTTACCCTTTAATGCACCTTCTATTTCTTTAAAATACAAGGGTATTTGTAGACATAAAGGATGTAGTTAATGCTACAGCTTCATTGGGAGCCAGCAAATGTTTCCCAAAACAAGTTTTGAGAATGTTAGCATCAAAAACCCCTAACCATTTCAAAAGCAGTAGAAATTAATTACTACAAAATGTGTAAAGTTTTGAATACCCAGTCATTCAACCCCTTTCATTAGCACAAATTAAAATGTGAAGATTTACTTTGTCATTCCAGTAACATGCAGTTTGGGTCAATTTCTTGTTTTTTCTGTGGAAACATCACCCTGAGCTTCAAAAATATTTTTGAAGGTTTATATTGGTAAACTAGTTTGTGTAAGTGCTGGAAGCACACAGTATTTTTTCCCTGTTTACTTGGTAACTCCAGAATGGACCACCAGTTCCAAAGGAAGCTGATCAAGAGCTAATTAAGGTAACATATCTCATTTACAGGTCACTGCAACTAAAATTGCTCATGAACTGTAATTTCTGTGTTGTTGCTAAATGTTACGATGCTGCCTTGCATCTTGCTATATTTGTGCTTTTCATAAAGACCTCTAAGAATTATGAAAATTCCAGCTTTTATTAAAAAGCACCGCTGGTGCAAAAGGCTTGACAACACCAACTGGAGTAATTTTAACGCAGAAAAAACTCAAAGAAGTTTAATACATTATTTAAAGCTTTCTACAATTTCCAAGCTAATATATTTATTTTTATGGACTTAATTAAAAAACTTTGGACTGTTGGGCTTTTGCACTGAGCATTTTTATATTTTGATAATTAAAATGTTATTGCTGTGTGGCTAGAAGATGTGTTCAGCAGACTTTGAAGGATATTATTTACATATGATTTGGCTTTGATAGTCTTATTTTTTAGAGTAACATTTTACTCACAAGTAGTTCAATTGGCTTCTATGAGTATTATTCAATATGATAATGTGAGGAGAGGTAGCAAATCTGTCCCCCAGGTTAATGCAAGACAAGCCATAGTTACTGAAGGTGTATTAATGATTTCTGGTTTGTTCTGTTTTATAAATTAACTTCTGAAGCCCACATGAAAACATTTTGTACTTTGATATTTCTGTTGCAGAGATTCAAAGTTAAAGGGATTACTGAAATGTTTCTTTACTGTAATTTTCCCAGGTTTAGATCTATGTTAGAGGATGCGTCAACTGGAAGCATGATCAAACCCTTAACACACGGTACCTTTTTATCTTCCCTCTTTTTGCATTGTTTCCATCAGAGTTTTGGTATCTGCTTTTCTCATGTTCATTATCCTCTGGAGCAGCCTTAGTTTGAAGTTGGTTTTCTTGATGATTGTTATGGAGATCTTCAGGAAAAGGATGTGCATTTACAACAAGTCTAAGAACAAATTGCAATGCTTAGTTTCATTTTTTTAGTCCAGGTTTTGTTAGGAGTCTGAAAACAAAGGGCAGTGCCATGGCATGAGCAGAGGGACCAGGAGCACTGCAGTCCAGTCCTCCTAAACTAATCAGATGACAGTGGGTTTTATCACACCAAAGTTAAGTGGCTTCTCCAGACCACCCCGTGTGCAGGATCTTCTCCAGGTGATACTCCTGCACGTCACACGTGAGGGGCAGTGGCACCACCCTGTGCCACTGGCTTTTCCCAGCCTAATCCCTGGGCAGCAAGCACTGCTTTCTTTCCAGGGCCTGTAAACACCATAGTTCAGTTCAGAGTGCTTCCTTATCACTTTAACCTATTCCCACCTAACAAACATGCATGGCTCATTTCCCTGGGCTCCATCTCTGCCATGCAAACCAAACCTCTGGCAGGTGGCTGAGAGTCAGCTTTGCCCATGCTGTACCACACAAAAGCAGCAGCACTGACAGAGGCTTCTCCCGTGACTGTCAAAATGCTCTTTAAAGTCACTCAAATTCAACTGTTAGAAGTTCTGGGGAGTGAGACTCTGGCATTTTCAGGAATCCACACTGATCTGAAGGTGGGCTGCTCAGCTCCACACAAGGATGAAGGCAGAGATGTGTTGCTAAACAGAGGCTATTTTGCAACAGAACAGGACAAGTCTTCCAACAAAATGGGATGCACATTGGAAGATATGCAAGGATGCAAGATGAGAAAGAGGCCCAGGAGAGTTCATAAACAATGGACCTATCCCAAGAAACCCAATGCTGGGATATACATGAGATATCCCAGCTGCTAATGCAGTCTCCGAGGAAACAAAGGGCACCCGGGGCTCTTTTTGCCTCCTCTGTCCTTTGGTTCACCAAGGGGGAAGCAAAGGGATGATGGGAATCCAGGCGTTGAAACCGAGGTGGTGTAAGTGACACCTGCTGGCAGATGCCTGGTAGCCAGAGCACAGCCTTCCCCCTTGCTGTGGGAGCAAGGGTGGCATGGGGCCACCGTCGGTCACACTGAGCCTCCACAGAGCTCCAGCCTCATAGAGTCATAGAATACCCTGAGCTGGAAGGGACCCACAAGGATCACCACAGTCCAGCTCCAGGCTTCAGAATGTCACCTGTTTACATCCACCTAGGATTGCCCAGATAGGGGAACCTTTTGACTCCATCTCTTCATCCTGATTCCCCATTACTGCATTCAGTGGTGGCTCCATGGATTTTTTTTTTTAGACATTTCATGGCTCTAACTGCCCTGCAGGTTATTAGTTCATTAGGGGACACCAGGAGGCACTAAAAACAATTGGTGCTGAAGACTTGGCACCTCTACTGTAGATGTTTGGGGCGATTTCTTTGGCTTAGCTCTTCTCTGGAGTGAGGACCCATCAGCAGCTGGAGGGTGTTGAGAGTTGGGGCTCGAACCACATCATCTTCCAATCCTGTTTCATCTGCAAGGACACCTGGTTGAGCCTCCTGTGACCCCCATGCAGCACAGAGAGCAGCAGCTGAGGCGACCAGAACCTTTGCATCAGGAGGGTACCCTGGATCCAAAAGCCACATTCAGTGTGGACAGACTCATTAGTCACCAAGCCTGACCTGAGCCAAGACTGCAAGGTTTGTCTGTGCTGGAGCATGTATTTTAGAAGGTCTAAGTGGGAAAAACTATTCCTCAGGTAAACAGTTTTAATGCTGGAATATTAGACATGGCTGTAAATCAGGTTCTCTCACACTGTGGGAAGTTCTAGCATTTTAAATAATTTTTTCTCCATGGAGAATTAACGTTGTAATTTTAAAATGCTGTTTTTGCAACTGGTTCTTTTTTTTTAACTAGTCTTGCAGGTCATCAGCAACAGCTGACAGCAAACAATGCCTGCATTATATAGACACTGTAATTGACAATGGAGATAGTGATTCCTGTTGTATATTTTTCAATCATTAAGGTCATCAGAAACTTCACGGCACATGAAATATTTCACACTCTTGGCATGAAAGAAGGATTTCCCATTAATTTAGTATTTACTCAGTACTATGTAGCCAAAGTACTTAACAGTTTGAAAATTAAAATGAAAGTAGATTTAAACGATTTTTCATGCTATAATGTGATAGTAGTCGAATAATATAAAGTGAAAATGCATAAATTAACATAAGAAAATACATTTCAGAATAATTTTGTAAAACAAACTGTTTCAAAATATATTGGTCTAGGGATTTCTGTAAGCAACTATATATTTTTCTGTCAAAAGCCCAAACATTTCCATCCAAAGAGGTTTTTTTCAACAAGAAGCTGTTTTAAAAATGTGTTACCTACTCTATTAATTATCATCAGTGTGAAAAATTCAGGCTTTATATTAATACTTATATTTAATTAAATTAATTATGAATTAGTTAGCTTGACCTTCTAGTGCTAAATCCTGTTATGTCTTTGTCTAATAAATTAAAGAACCTTCCATCCTCTGAAAGTGTGTCTCTCCTAACTGCTTTCAGAGGGTGACCAAGGCACCTCCTAATTTTCCTGCCTGAAGCTGAACGGATCGAGCTTCTTAATTCTCACTGTATAGCAGGTTTTCCAGCTCACGCGTTGTTCATTAAGCTCTCATCTGAATAATTTCCAGTTCTTTGGTGGTGTTTTTTGAAAATGTGGACACCAGGAGTGGACACACCTCTTGAGATGCCCAGACCATCCTCATCCTGCTAGGTAACTTTTTTTTGCCAATAGATCCAGAAATGGCATAGCTCTGATAGAGAAGATTACACTGAAAATCCATGCTTAGTTTTTATTATCTGTCACATCTCCTCCATCCTCCTCAGAGCCACTGCTTCCCATGACAGCAGCCTGTGACCTTCATTTTCTATTCTGAGATATATAGTCTTACATTTGGCTATATTAAAATCGCATATTGTTCAAATGAGCAGAGCCTGCCAAGTGATCCAGATTGCTCAGTATAACTGACCTACTCCCATCATTATTTATCACTCCACCAATTTTTACATCAAGTAGAAATCATTACCGGCATTGATTTCGTATTTTCTTCTGAGTCACCACAAAGATATTGCTCAGTATGGACCAAGAACTGATCTCTGGACAGCACATCTTCAAAATTTCTCTGGCAGTGGATGATTCCCCAGTGAATGTGTCAGAACCCCTAATTAGCCAGCTTTTAATTCATTTAACACGTGTAATTCCGATTCCACCTCAAGCTAATTTTTTACCAAGAAAGTGACGGGGTGCCAAGTGAAGTGCTAGCCCGGCACCCAAACGCACTGTGACAGCGGCTGCCTCCACACCGCTCTATTTTTTCCTCTCCCGCAAACGAAGTCACACTCCAAATGACGTTCCCCATTGAGCACCCATCCCCCGGGATTATTGAGGTCATGGATTTGGGCACTTCATCCCCCGCCGTGCCAAGCGGCCCCCCGGAGCC
>WEIT01002042.1:182304-232630 GCA_013389985.1 Dryoscopus gambensis | reverse complement strand
CCCGCCCGCTCCCGTCGGCCCGGTCCCCAGGGAACCGGCCACCGGCGAACCCCGCGCCCCGGCGGGGCCGACCCGCTCCGGCCTGGAGCAAATCCTCTTCCCAGCACCAGAGCTCCGCGGCACCCCTGCAGCTTCTCCACCGGGTCTTTCCCTTTTTGCTTTTTCCCCGTCTAAAATAAATTGGATGTGCCTATAGAGAGCGGGGGATTCGACCACAGGTGTAATTTTATTTAATTTTTTCTGGCTGCGGATACAGGTATCCCGAGTCGCAATTATGGGCAGCCCATAAACATCTAGGTGGAATGTGGATCACCAGTGTTTGGAAGGGAAAAACCGTCAACCTGTCAGAAATAATAAAAGCCGTTTCCAGCTCCGCATACAGCAATCTTAATATTGGCTGTCAGCAAGACAGAATTCCTATCAATAATTTAAATATTTTATTACATCCAAATAAATATTTTGCTAGTAGATTAAATAGTTGGGAATCAGAGACAGCCTGCAAAGAAGCTGAAGAAGGCTGGGAAATTGTTTAAGGAAACGAAGATCCACTCTGGGCTTTGATTTCCTCTCAGCACAGTCAGGGTAATAGACTTTGCCTGACTTTTCCCACACTTAAAATGGAGTTGGTTCGTTTGCGCTTTATAAACAGAAACGAAAAATCCCATGCTGGGTTCTGGCATTGCTGTGGCCAGAGCACCAGGACAAAGGAAGGCCAAACATCATCCACTGAGGATGATTTAGGAATAATTAAATCAATCCTGCCACGATGCAGGAAAGGTGGATTAAAAGACGCTGTAGTGAAAGCTTAGCAGGATGAGGGGTGGAAGGAGACTGACTATCCCAGGAGACATCCTGCTATGTGTGCAACAGGAGATTCGGTCTGCAGGGCTCATTTCCAAACCCGGGCCCCCTCCCCAGACAAATGTTCCCAGTTTGGGTCCTCTGGAGTAAGTACGAGTTCATTTTCTTTACACCCCAGACAGGGCTGGGTGATAACACAGCTGAGACCGGCATACAGGTCCCGATCTGGATGGGAGATAGGAAACGAAATTCAGACTTGTTTTGGTTTTGGTTCTAGATAGAAACAGACCTGCAACATTTGGCAGGTGGTATATTCTGTACTAAACAGTTAAGACCTCTAGTTTTACCAAGGAAGGGCTGGAAGGTGACTGGCCAATAGCCTGCAAATAGCTGCAGGATAGAAACACCAAAAGGGGCAGCGGATTATGAATTGCAGAAGGGACAGGGACTACCTGGGGATGAGCTAAAAAGGGAAAACTTCAACTGAATGTCAGCAAAACCCTCCCGTCGGTGAGCCTGGACAGGCTTCCGCACTCTTGTCGGAGGAAGGTGGAGGGAAATGCTTGAAATCTAAACGGGATCAAAACTGGAATAATTTTTTCTGTGATCCCAGAGAGAAAAAATATATGATTCCGTGTGCCTCTGGTGTCCCTGGAGTTCACAGATTTGTCAGAGTTGAAGAAAAACTGTTTGAAAAGAGAATGGATTTGAGTGAATTTAAAGAAGGGTCTGGTTGCAGGCAGGTCCCTTGCATTTGCATGCTGCTTTTGTTAGTAATATTATTGATCTGATGGAATCCTTTTCATTCTGTATAGCAGAGAATATTTCTGAGATTTTCTGTTTATGCTTTCTGGAACTGAAAGGCTTTTCTGAAATTTGGCTGTATTTTAGAAAAATACTATTTCCTCTTTCCTTCTGGGAGATACATGTTTCTTAGATTGATGATATTTATACATTTACTTTGCACAAAGGCTGCAATTTGTTGTTGGGTTGAGGGTTCTTTTATTTTGGTTTGTTTTTTTGGTTGAGGTTTTTTGTTTGCTTTGGCTTTTTTGCTGCTATTTCGTTTTGGTTTTGTTTTGGTTTGTTTTTTGTTTGTTTGTTGTTTGGGTTTTTTTTGCCATTGCAGTATTGTTAGCTTTTATCAAAAATTGTGCTTTCTCTACTGGAGGAGTTGAAGGGTGGGAGTTTTAACCCTCAGGGAGTGGAAGTGGTCTGAGACTTCTCATCCGTCTGCTGGAGAAGGGCTTTCATCTGTCTCGGCTTTCCAGCTGCTGATTTTTCAATTTGGTTGTCCCGAACTGAGAACTGGCTGTGCGGAGGCGGGCTGGGCTGCTGCCTGCCAGCGCGGTCCAGGAGGATTTCTAAAGAATAATGGGGCAATGCAAACTGGCAGGGAGCAGCTAATGGGATGTCAGAGTGGAAGCAACCAGGGTAAAGGCAGAGGAAGGGATCTGGTCCTGAATCTTGTGGGGAAGGACTGATGAAAAGTGGTGGGTTAGGGTGGAGAAAACATTTGGAGAATTCATCCAAGATTCAAGAGATTCAAGGTGAAGGATTATTTGCTCATGGAGATTGAAGGGGCTAAGGACCAGCAACTGGGAAGGGGCTCAGCACCTCTCCAGACCGGGTGCTGAGGAGATGCTGCTTCATCTCAGTGTGATGATCCTCACAAGAGGCAGCAGAGCCTGAGATGTAAGATCAGCTGCCATCACTGCAGGTGCTTGCTGCTGGGGAGGGACTGTCTCCAGAGGCAAGTCCCTGAAAGGGAAGGTGATTTGTAACTGTTAAAAATGCTGTCCTCTGGAATTTTCTGGTTCTCCTCTCACCCTGGCACTTGACCTTTTGTGCACAGAAACACAGGAGGTGGGGAAAAGCTATGTGTTAGTTGGTTACCCAGGTTTCACTGGTTTCAGTGTCCATTTCTCTAACTCTTCATCATCTTTGCTGCTTCTTGTTTTTTGATCAAAGAGTTTTACTCCCCTCAGGACAATCTTCACATCCTATCAACTGGAGGAGCTGGAAAAGGCCTTCAATGAGGCCCACTATCCTGACGTATATGCTAGAGAGATGTTGGCCATGAAAACAGAGTTACCAGAAGACAGGATACAGGTAATCATATCTCTTGGACCGCCTTACTGTGCTGCTCCCAGCCATGTTCATCCCTCTGTGAAGAAAAGGTAGTGGCATGGGAAGGCTGACGTTTTTCTGCATAAACTTCCCCAGGCTGTCCGCTCTCCTGATGATGGGTAGGCGGACAGATGAGCTGTTCTTGGCAGATTTGTATTTGGTGTTTCTATGTCAACGTGTGCTATGCGTGATGTGTTGTACCAGTGATTTGGGGTGTGTGTAACAGAGGGAATCCTGAATCAGAGAGGGACAACAGGCATGCAAAAAAAAGATGACAGTGTTTCAAGGTCTTGGTAAAGGCAAGAAGAGAGCATCTCAGAGATCATATCTGGGTGGGCATTGCTGAAGGGAAAGAGCTCATCTCTGCTCCTTTGGCCACAGAAGGATGCACAGGGATGGCATGGGCAGCTAGTACAGCTGTGGGTAGGATGCAGTGTGGGAATGATAGGTGAGTCCCAGTGAGATGTTTGCACCATGTCTGCACTTGGACTGTATTTGCCTCCTCAAGTGGTTTCCCTGAAAGCTTCTGGGGATAGTTTTTCATTATTTTTTTTGTTAATCTGTTAAATTTTAAGTTAACAGCTTTTAACATTAAGGTTTTAATTGCATGTCAGTCCTGTTGTGCCATTTTGAGGAGGTAGAACAAGGTGGTGTGGAATATCACTGCTCTGTGCTGAATCCTCCAGCAGGAAGGAGCAGCCCGAGCTGCAGGGCTGTGCCAGGACCAGCCTTTGGCAGGCATTACAGCCAGAAAGCTGAAGAAGACTTAACAGCTGCTGTTTACAGTGTGGGAGGCACACTGGCCAGAGTTAACATCATGTTCATAAGGGTGGGCTTCAGCAGCTTCTATTGCCTCATGACTTGGTCCCATCAGGTTTCTACACAAGGCACAGGATTGTAATGGCCAAGCCTTGAGCAGGTGGTGCAAGTGGTGGTTCTGGTCTGGCTGGAAGTTAAACTGTCCTGGTTCTCCACACAGTGGCAGTGGCTGGCCGCTGTGACTGGTGCACAGCAGTTTCTACAAGAGACGTTGTCCTGTGTGCCATGCACATGTGTTGGGAGGGTCCTTGTTTCCCTGGTTCCTCATTCTGTTCATTCCTCATACATGCCCAGCACCCGTCGAGCTGTGTCTTGAGCCTTTGCTCTTTCTTGGCTGAAGAGATGGCCCAGGAGGCTGCTCCCTTGTGGGTTTGTATCTCAGAGGGCACTTAGCAGGATAACACTGATGCTGGAAGCTGCTGAGGTATGACCCTGTGCAGGGACAGAAGGATTCTCCAAAATAAAAGTGTAGCCTTTCTTTCCTCTTCCTGAGACCCCCCTCACCACCCTTATTCTTGTGCTCAATCAAAAATGACATTTTTATAAAAGCAACTCATGCTTCTTATCCCATTGACCTGGCAGGACTCCTGCTGATCTAACAGCTTGTAGATAACCTGTGTGCTAACCAGATTTCCACCAGTCTTCAGAAATAATGGCCCATCATCTGAAATCCTACCTGATACATTAGGATTTTGCTCTGAGAAACAAGCCCTGATGCTCTGCCTCTAGAAGGAGTGAGATGGATGGACAGTCACTTCTCCACTTGTCACCCTGTAGGACATCAAGTCAAGAGAGGAGACTGTTGGAAGTTTATTGTTGCCTACAGCCACCATTTGATGCTGGGTTGGAAAGAAGATCCTTTGATTTCCCAGAAAAAACCTTTTCAAGGAAGAGGTTCATCTAGTGGCACCATGTATGTTGAAATCCAGAGGCCCCACTTCCCTGGCCAGAGCTGAGAGCATTCACTATGTGTGAGGTGGAGTGAGATGCTATGGCAGGCAGTGTAGAGCAGACACTGCACGTTCTGCTGCAGCACCCCAAGCACCCTTCTAGTGCTGAGGGTTTTAACTGATTCAGAAATGAAATAGTGGGTAAAGTATCTTAGCTGTCACTGACTTGTCTGCCCTGTCATTCTGCAGCTGGCTAATGAACAACTGCCTATGCTTCCTGTATTGCAGCTTTTAAACCTGGGAGGGCTCCTTACTGTGACCCCTCTGCTCTTGAGATCAGGTTAGACTTGGACAGCAGAAGCACCCCAAGGTATGGCTCTTCTGAACATCAGGTGTAACTAGTGGCATGTGTATTCGAGAAGAAAGTGCTTGTGAATAACAGTTTTGCTGATCATGAAAGGGGAAATAAATGAGCAATGACAGAATTTCTGTGGCATCTGTTGAGCACCCTGCCAGGGTGAGCATCAGGCTCACATAGGAGTCCTGAGCACCGCTGTTCTTTCCAATAGGTCAGCAATCGATTGTCCCTTGCCACACATTCTATGAAATTTCCTTGTCCATATTTTTTGTATGTGACAAGCCACGGCAAGGTGATTCCTAACTCTGATCATACTTCTTGATGTTTTACCTCATATTCCTTTTCAACTTTAGACCTTTTTGTTATGACCCTAATTCTTTCCCCCTGGTTATGAAGTTTACACTCTTTAAATAAATCTAAGATATTTCTTCTCCTGGCTGTCACTTTTGGTTTTCATCATTGCTTAAGCAAGTTGCAAAGATCTTTCCTTAAATCATCTGTCATAAATCACACACACATCTTGTAATCATGTGGTTGTTCTTACATGAAGCCCATCCTGCCTGTCAGCCTTCCTGGAGATAAGGGACCACATGCCTACAGCTGCACACTGGGTGTGTTCACACCAGTTCAACTGGACTTGTGGGCCCTTGCAGAAATAGCCTTGGATTAGCACCGGTCTGCTTACTTCCTTTTTTATTTATTTCTATTTATCTAATTCAGTCATTGCAAACTTCTTTTAGACAGATTTTTTTCTTATGCTCAGGATTTTCCCTTCAGCGTTCTGGGTTTCACATGTAATTTTGTTAACTTCGGCCAGCACACATAGTAACAGCCCTACCAGCTCTGACACTGGCCAGAGACGGATGCTACACAGGGCAGCTATCTAGTGATACTGAATACTTTGTCAGTCTCCTGGGATTTTAAATATCTTAATATCCCATGGCAAGAGTTTCTGCAACAGAACTGCCTGAGTGCAGTAAATCTTGCTTTGAATCTTTTAGCATCATTTAATGCCCCTTGGAAGAGACAGCTTACAATGAATCTTTATTTCCATCTTCATAATATTTATAATTTCACATCGTTGCATTTTTTTTCCTTGCATGAGTTTCCAACTGCCTGAGGGAGCGCTATAGTTTTGCATTTTCATTGTAGCTTGCAGTTCCTCTCATCTTTCAACATTCCTCTCTTCCTCTTGTAGGTCATTAATGAAAGTGTTTTCTAATATTGTTGTGAGCATCACAGGTTGTGAACTTCTACAGCATTTCATGTGCTTTCCCACTGGGTCCTCAGCTAAGAGTGATATCTACCCCTTATTTTCATTAATGGAATTATTTCTCAGGAGGTATTAGTCAAAGAGAAAGTAAATCACCTATGAAATTTGATGTAAAAGTGAAATTCTAAGAGGGCAATTGAAAGAATGATATCTAGGAACTGTTTGCAGGTAAAACCTTCAGCAGAACACTACAAATAGCCATCAGAGGCCAAGAAAGTTACTGGTTTAAGAGAACATTGAATCCAGGAAAAAAATTATTAAAATCCTCCATTTAAAGAGAAGATGAAAGTGTATTTTTTTTTTCCAAGGCAGATACACACTGTCTGTGTCTTACTCCCACACTGAGCTGGCTGCTCCTGGAAGGAAAATGAGCATCCTCCCATCGGGCAGCATAGGAAAATAATTTTTTTTCATAGTGAGATAGTGTGCACAAGTCAGATCAGATGTCACTGTGGCCATTTTGCAAGATACTTGAAAGAGACCACATTAATCAATGTATTTGAAAGAATATTCGTAGGAGTTGAAATGCCAGTATTGGAATAAACCCAGACTGTTCTGTAAAATCCAAGAGAGGTAAGTAGATTCCTGTGGGGAAATATATCCTTAATAAACATTATAAAGTATTAAA
This sequence comes from Dryoscopus gambensis, assembly GCA_013389985.1. Taxonomy (NCBI): domain Eukaryota; kingdom Metazoa; phylum Chordata; class Aves; order Passeriformes; family Malaconotidae; genus Dryoscopus; species Dryoscopus gambensis. The sequence goes on along the minus strand of WEIT01002042.1, from coordinate 225,731 downwards.
AATGTCCTGAGGCTGACAAATATTGCGACATCTGACTTAAATCGGTGTTTCTCATAACAAATACTCTGAAGTGTAATGTGTAGATTTTAGATAAGTTATCCCTATCGAATTTGTTAATATGTAACAGTTCCAAACTTTAAACAGAGTAGTTACAATATTAAAGTTCAGTAACAGTTTGATTTGGGATTATTTAGATGATTGTGTATGTTTGTCCTTAAAGTATGTCTCCTACTGATCAAACAAACTGACTAATCAGTATTTCAAAAAAATAAGATCCTGACTGCTATTGTAGGGCGATTAGAGTTACCTTTTAAGGGAGCTAATCAATTTAAAAAGGTACTAAAACTGCTAAAAATTGTCAGTTCTTATTGTTAAAAGGTTGTACAGTAATTACTGCATGACACATTTTGGGACCAATAAAATTGCTCTCATAAGCAAAAGGAACCCAAGAAGAGGCTGGCGCCATGTGTGCAGAGTGGGGATTGTACATCCAGCAAGCTTTGACGGGCAGCTAAGAGGCCAATTTTGGCTAAAAACAAAACAAGGTCAACTAAATCTCTAATTGAAAAAGTATTGGGTTAGCAATCAGATTAACACATTTTGGTATCACTCTGAAGCCCTTTAGGAGTTGGACAGGGATGGAGGAATCAGGAGGAGCAGTCATTTAGAGGGAAGAAAGTGCCAAGAGTATTTTGCAAGGACAAGAGGCTTACCTTGCTTCAGTTTTGCAAAAAGGTTCTCTGTTAAGAGGTGAACATAATTTGAAAAGTCTTCAGGAGCCTGTACTGCACTGAGTGTGAGCTCAGGAGTGAACCCACAGAGTCCCCTCAAGAAACATGATAGAAAACATGAAGGAAAAAATAGTTTAATGCAGCTTTAGCAGCCCTGGCTTCTCCCTCTCCTGCCAGCTTTTTCTGCTTGCTGCAGAGTGCTGAGTTGTAGTCTGAATCGCCTGGTGTAAGTATGGAATGCTGTGATTGCTCCATGCAGCTGGTGACCTTTCCTGAATCTGTGCCTGGAATGGCCGCCAAAGGATTTCTTTGTGCTGCAGAAAGTAGTTGTGGTGTTGGATTTTCTAAGCTTATCACTATTACTCTAAGGAGTGAGGACCTATCTACTCTTGTTAAAATTTTGGGTGACTCTCACTCATAGAACAGAGAAAGGCCAACATGAGGCACACTGCCAGTGGGTTCCAACTGGTATCTCTGCACAGCACATTAACAGGGACCATGCAGCTGGAAGGAAATTACCAGAGTGGTTAGGGTTGCTGGAGGTAGATTACCAAGGTGAAGGACAAGCCGAAAGTGTTGCTATTGTGTAAGCCAACCATTTCAAAATGTATTTATTTTAAGAGCCCTGCAAGCAGTTAATCATGAAATAGAGTTGGGCAGCTAGTACTGGCTACCTTTGCCAGTAATTCCTGAGCACTGGGGCAAGCCATGACTGTGTGATACCAGATAAGCACCATTAACTTCCCCTATGCTTCTAGAAATGTAGGAAGTATACAAGTGAGAGTAATAAAACTAATCAAACTTAGTGGCTTAGTGAGAATATTATTATGAGTTTTTCTCATGGCGTATGGTGCATCTCTGCCTCCATGTCTTTAATTGGTATGTTAGGAGTTCATTCACTTCTCTGCCTCTTCAATAACATGCTTGTTTAGTTGATCTAAATTCATATTAATTTCCATTTTTCAATTAAGAGTTGTTTAATTTGGCCCTTTCTCTAATGGATTGTTTTCATTACCCTTTATCTATGGCCTGTTTTCAGCCCATGTGCTAGAACTTCGTTTACAAGTTAATTACCAGAGCTGCAAACAGAGGGGCTGGGTGATGGGCAAGAGCAGGGGCCCAGGCGAGCCTTTCCAAAGGGATTCATGTCTGAAAAGTCTTACACTACATGCTTTTGGACAGAGAAAGAAAATGTAGCAGGAGAAAAGAGGGAAAATGGAGGGCCGGGAATGACACTTCAGCTTACTGGAAGTGGGGGCGCTCCTGCTTGTTGCTAGACCATGCAGATTGCCTGCTTATCTTGTGGGATTTACCCTGCTACAGCTGGGGCTGCTAGGTGCAGTTTTAAAAGGTCTTTTTAGTGCAGAGGTGGAGGTATAGAGTTATGAATATTTTCTTTATTCAGGTACTGCTCTATCCCTCTGTGTCCAGTCCCTGAATTGCTTTAGCCACGGACCAATTTTCTAAATGGGACAGAAAAACAAATAGATCCAAACTTGCCTGTTCTTGCCTTCTGCTCTATACTTGCAAGATGTTTACCCAGGATAAGGGACTGTGAATTTGATGTGCTCCTCCACAGTACTGAGAGGGAAAAAGGGCTCTTAACAGTGACTCTCCTTGTTCTTTCCATGGTTTGGAGGCACTATCAGCAAGGATCTGACACCTTCAAGCATCGGGCACACGAGTTCCCTGTGAGAGGAAAGACGGGCGGGCAACAAAATATGCTGAAGCCCATTTCTGTGGAGCGCCTTGGCAAAGGCTTTCCCATCATGTCCGAGAGAATCAGGAATGGCTCTGCAGGCTTGATGCCAGGCTGTGGCAGCTCTTCCCTGCATTCATCCCCCTATTTTCTTAACAACAGTAGTTTAAAGGCTACTACTTCTCTGAGTTAGCTTAGGCATTGCAGTTCCTTGATCACTTTAGCTCTTCCAGAAATATTACCCCAAATCCCTGTGCTGGGGACACTCGTATCCATTCCTTCACTTAATGATGAACTTTCTTTTCTCTCTTCTGATACCACTGCAATTTTTCACAACTGATTTAAAAAAATAAGTGGTCATCCCAGCAATTTCAGTAGTTAATCCTTCTCTAGCTTTATGATGCCTAGTGGAGGGGCCAGCTGATGGTTGTGTTCATGTTTTCCTTTAATGACCCTAAAGTTTTCCTCCTTTCCTGACTTTGAATAGAGATTTTTCTAACAGTTCAATAACAGGCACTTTAGACACTCAGTTAATTTACTCTCCCCTTTATTTCTTAATGGATCTATTTCTCTCTGTAGTGTTTTTCTTTTACCCTAATAGATCTCAATAAGTTCTTCTGATTCTTCTCTGGAAACACAAACCTGCTCTGCTTTTCATTGTCCTTCTCTGTGTGTGTTCTGTGAGCCAGGTTTTGCCCAGGCACTGTTGAGCAGTCCAGTCCTCAGCAGACATATCAAGAACTTCAATCTCCACATGCATGAGGCTGGCAGGTCCTTCTGTGGAGCAGAAGAGAGGAACTGAGCTGGACAACAAACTGTTTCTACAGGATCTTACAACAAAGATGCCTTCCAGAGGTCACTTTATCAGAGGCTGTGAAAAAGCATTAAGTGTTCTTCTGTCTACCCGGACAGGTGTTACTGTCCTGGGGGCAACAGTGAGAGGTGTTCAGTTTAGGGCCTGCCTGGTGTGAGAAGCACACTTTGCTCCCTGCTTTCTCTTTCAGCGTGTATCTGGTAGGTTCCCAACTGTCTGGGCAAGGGCAGAGCTGAAACTATGGCTGCAACGTTGTTACTGGAGCTTTCAGCTGCAGCTTTCTCATCAAAATTGCCGGAAGGGAACGCAAGCCAAGGATTGCTTGTATCTGGTCACCTTCTTGTGAGTTATATAAATGCTCATGCCATGTGTGTTGCATACTCATAAACATAGGGATAAGTCCCTTCCATGGTCTAGAAGTAACCTAGTGACTGACTCCTGCCTGGCTGTCATGGCTGACCTGCTACAATGTGGATAAGCAGCAGCACCTTGCCAGGCTGGGTTAGCTGGTAGCTGTGTTGTTCAGGCAGGCCAGCACAGCCAGGCTGCCCGCCCCTGCCTCTGGGAGGCTCTGGTTCACCTGCAGCTTTGGGATCCACATGGTGAAATACCTTCTCACTGTGCCACCTCTTCCTTTCTAAAGACGCTGCTTGGCTCACTCAGAGGAAGAGCTGAACTGTGAGTGTTGTTGAGAAAAGAATTCTTGGAAGGGTCTAGCCATCCCATCCATGTGAATATGCATGATAAATACCTGTGCCAGTCACTGTCATAGCCAGATGTGCCAGTGATGTCCATTGCAAGATAACTTGCTTTATATCCATCACATCTTTCTGATATCTCTGGGTCCCTTCACTGTCAGCCCTCCAACTCAGAGTGCCCCATGACTGTCACTACAACAACTGCCATTTGTTAGCTGACTGGATCAACTTCTTCAGCTTATATGATGGCCATGACTGAGATCAAGGCTCAGTGTCTAAGTGACAGCTAAGGGAGGGTCCCAGCCTGAGAGATCTTAGTTTGGGTGGACTAAGCATGGGAATACCTGGGAATGGGCTGGCGAGCTCAGATATGCTGTCCTGGTGCAAGCAGCATCCCTGGACAGGCTGCGTGTTGCCAGCTCTGCAGGTCACACCGTCAGCTGTGCTGTGCTGTGCCCGAGCTGGTGGTGTCGGCTGCAGGCATCAGTGGCACAGCAGCAGCCAGTGCCTGGAGCATCAGTTTCCTGCACCTGGAAGACGTCATGTGAAAACCCCATGAGTTGTGAATTACAAAGAAGGTCAAGGGTACACAGAGCTGAGGAACAAGTAGAGCCAGGAGCAGAAGACATGTGGTAGGAGTAGAGTGCTGAACATCCACCCAAGCTGGTGCATGGAAACTCATTACATCTTACAGCATTTTATAAAATTTCATGCCTGTATAGATATCTTCCAGGTAATGCTTCAGAGGCCCAAGGGTGCAGTGCATTAGTGAGCATGAGCTGTACCCCTTGGGGACTTTGCAGACTGTCCCCATGTATGCAGGGGTGGGCTTATGCCTTATGTCAGGGAACAGTGGGCACCAGCTAGTACTGTAGACACCATCTCCTGCTGGTGCACAGTCTCTGGTGCCTATGTTTTTTTCTGGAGAAGGTCAGAGCGCACCTTTGCCCTTTGCTCAGTGTGTACTGATAAAGGGCAGGACACCATGAAGCTAATGCTGGCATGCAGGGGGCAGTCCCAGGGCACAGGCAGTGCTCCACAGCCTCAGAGGAATGCTAGCATCCCATGGTCTGACTTCAGTGCCCATTGAAAGGCATTGTGAAGGGGATGGGACATTTTTCCTCTGACTGTCTTGACTCACCTTCTCTAGCATGGAAGTGATAATGCGGTGTGTCCCTGCATGATGACAGAGTGCATTACACACGGATGGTTATGAAGATCTATACCAAGGTTTCTGCTGTGCTAGAGCACCTGCAGAGCAGTGTTAGTGGGGGAAAAGAAGGCAAAATGAAATAATGCAGGCAGGATAGCGGCTTGGTTAATGGAATCAGGTACTGTGATCACCCAAAGGATAGATGTGCGCTATCGCCCTTTGTGACAATGACAGATGCCTCCCTGGGTTTGTGTGGACTAGGATGATGACTGCACTCTTATCAGCTTTCTTGTGACTTTCATGCATTTACAACCCTGATGTTTTTCTTGGTTTTCACTCAGCATGTTAGGAAAAGAGGAATTTGGGTGTTGATCTGCCAGGTCCCAGCACATGGCAGCCTATACTGTAGTGCCAGCTAAGCTACTGGTTAGCTGGAATCACAGTGTGGCCATGGTGAAGCCAGCGTCTCAGAAATGCATTTGCTGTGCAGATGCGATGTACAGACAGAGTGTGTGCTGAACCACTAATCTCACTATACTGACCTGCGCATCGTGTGCACACTTGTTTTAGTTTGGGGAAGATGGGATCCCTGCAGCAAATGAAGCTATTTGCTTTTGAAAGGTTACAAGTGAAAAAACATGTTGCCATGTGAGGCCAGGTGAAAATCCAGATTCACCAAGGGAACACAGTTTAAGGCATGCTTCCTGGTCAAGTGGGATTTTACAGCTTTGGTTGCATAAGTCAGACAAATTGCAACAAATAGTTATGCCTGGCCCATGTAGTACTTTTAAGAGCAGGATTCAGAGACAGGCCTAGCCTGCAGGACTGGTGGCATGGTAATATCAAGTACATTTTTGCTGGGTGCCATTTAAGCCTGTATTCAATGAGTGCCCTGTTACTCTTTTAGCTTAGTGGAGACCCATGCTTGGATGAACCATCATGTCTTCACTCAAGAGGGATGAGTGCTGTCTCACAGCTCATCTTGTATCTCTGGTTGGATCTGTTAGCCAAGTGGGTCTGACAAAACTCCAGCTCTTATCAGGAAGGGCCCTTGTTATATTGTGTATGGGAATCGCTCTTTCTAAAGTGAGCTCAGCAAGCATTTCCCAGTGTTTAACAAGAAGAGGGATGATGAGTCCTGCGATCAGCCATGCAGCCCGTGCACAACCTTTACTGCTCTCATTTAACTTCATAACCACTTTACACCAGCCATAGAAAGTGATGTCACCGTAAACAGTACCAATAACTTTGACGTTACATTTGAAAAGACAGCAATAAACTGTTTCCTGGCTTACACAAGTGGTGCGGTCTCCACCAGCAGTCAGGAAGCTTTTCTGTAGTGATTGCTAAAATTGAAGGATTCGAGGAAGCCCCAGGGCACAATCAGACCTCATGCTCTCATGGCAGTCCATTATACAGCCCCAGTGTTCATGGGTAGGGGTGGGGACAAGCTCCAAGGAAGATATGAAGCCATTCTTTGCAGTGCTCACATCTTCAGATTGAACCCAGCCCAGGGCCACAGGTCCTGTCTGATATGAGGACAAGGACATCACTGGTTTTTCAGAAGGGGTTTTCATTTTGACCACTCTCATTGTTGAGTCTTGGGTTGGAGAGGGAGGAGGTAGAAAGGGAGAGGTGAAGGAGGTCAGGAGAAACTGAGTGCTGAGATGGCAGCAGGGCCCTGGACATGGAGGGTAGCAGGAGGTGTTGTCTGGTCTGCAGCTTGACCCCCCCCAAAGGGCTTCAAGTGGGTAAAGAACATGCACCTGCCTCTCCATATGCAGGGAAGATGATCTCAGCGTGGCTCCGGGGGTCTTGGGATTTTGTCCCTTGCTTTAGGCGCTGTTGTGCCAACAGCTGTGTGCAGCTGCTCCCCGCAGCCTGGCAAAAGCATGTGCTGGAATGTCTGTGTGTCCATGTCGGTGCGTCCGCAGGTGCGGATGTGCCTCTGCCTGTGGCCATCTAGTGGACACTCAGCTCGCCTGCTCTGGGCTGTGACCGGCTTGCCCCCTACAAACCTCGCTCCTTGAAAGGCCCCTGTTGAAATGCTATATCAAAAGCAGGATGAGAGATTTTTTTTGAAGCAAAATTTCACCATTATCTACCCCAAAATTTTCCTTTAATGGATGAGGAATGCTTGGACAGGGAATTTTTTTTTTTAAACATATTGGTAAGACAAAAAAAATTCCAATATCAATTCTCCTGTCTTTGTACCCTAGCTTGGAAAGTAGCAGCCAAGAAAATGAGTATTACCAGTGGAAAATTTTAGGTTGAAACAAAACAGAAACAATACAAAGAAACACCATAGATTTTAAAATATCCCTTTGCTAATTCAGATTTCTGGATTGTGGCCAACCTCAGAGAGATTTCTCTCTTTAGCAGACGTTTCAGGCACTGATTAGGTAAGCAAACTAACTAATATAATGAATGTGGATAACAAGGACGTGTCAAGTCTCACGTCCCCTTGAAAAATGACAGATTTCTCCTCCTACAATTTGCTCTTCTGCATCATCAATAATCCGAAGAAGCATCAGTCGTCATTTATGATTCAGAGGAGGAAACTGGTGAGGTTATCCTTGGCAGCCTTGACTCCGAAACCCCCACTCCAAAACACTTGCAACTCTGTAGTCAAGTACAGAGTGCCTGAACTTTTATTGCTTTGGGTGGTGGGCACTGGAGGTGAGAATTAGGTGATGACTAAAGTTAGAAACATTCCCATTTATGAGGTTTTACAATACTGGAAGACAAACCTGTCCACTTTACTCCGTTGTCCATTTTTGGAGGACAGGCTTCCCGGAACAAGCTTCCCGGGTTTCACAAAGAGTGTTTGTGTGAAAATAAAGAGGTGTGAAACTTCTTAAGGTGTAGCACATTGGTCCAAAAGACACCTCTGCACATCAGATCGCGATAGCTTTGCACAAACATGTGACATGCTTCAGTCTAAAATTAATCAGAAGGTTTCACCACTGCCCATGAGATGTGGAAGCAGAAACACAGTCTTTTCACCATACCCTGGGCTGTGCAACAGAGAACCAGATGAAAACAAGTGAGAAGGAAGGTGCACGGTACAGACCCACATCAGTAAAGCATTTCACAAAGCTGAACCAATCCACGGGGTGGGAGGGGCAATAGGAAATGTGGACAAACCTAGACATTTTTTGAAGCAGCTCAAATTTTACAGAATCAGAGGAAGCTGTAGAGTAGATATCTCCAAGCAAGGACAATAAGCAGCCAAAGAATACCAAAACCACAAGAAATGTGTAAGGTGAGTAAAGTGTAAGGGTGAAACCCTCTCCCAGAAAAGTGAGGTGCCAATAATAAATAACTGCATTTTTGGATGTTGTGGCTGATGTACCAATACAGCTGAAAATACCTCTGAATTACTAAAACCACTGCATAATTCAGCTTAGAATCAAGGCATGAAAATTTTGGTAACACATCAATACATTTGAAGAAATCAGTGAGATCTTCTCCTAGATGAAAATCCCACTGATGGAGCCATCTGAGTGAGGACAAAATCATGAGAACAGGACACAGGGGACAGTTCTGCTGATCTGAAGTGGCATGGGAGCTGCCGGTGCCATGCTGGAATTCGTCACTCAGTGTTTCTCAGAATGGGCTTGTGACAGAGGTGCTTGACTGGGATCTGATCCCAGCAATACTCAGTATTGAGCACTATTGGTTTCACTTAATTTCATGCCTCAGGTGAAGATATGGTTCGTGGTATTAAAGCAAGATGGTCAGTCTTCCTGATTTCTGTTCTGCTAAATGTTCTGGGATTTCAAACTTTCATTTTTCCTAATCAAGACCAAGAGGGCATTTCCATCAAATGACAAAAATTGGTTTTGGAAATTTCAGAATGATCTTACTGAAATGTTGATGCAATTTTGATTTTCTCATTTGGCTTTAAAGCATAGATTTTGCACGTCTTAGGCAGCTGAGATTAAAATACTGCATTCAGAAAAAAGCTATAGATAATTTTGATTACACTTCCACTGGCTGGACACAGTTTTTCCTGCACGATTGAATCAGCATATTTTGATTGAAAGTTTTCTATCAGCTCTAGTCAAAATTGGGCTGCCAGCTGGCAAAGCTTCTGCTGCCTCCAGTATTTGCGTAACACTGCCATGGGGAAGGGCATGCTCCAGCGTTTAGAGACAGTGGGCAGTGCTGGGGCAGGCTGACACCTGGCCAGGGAAAAGGGAAGAAGAGTATGAGGCGTGGGGGAACATGTTAAAGGCGTCAAGGCGGGAGGGAGGAGAAAGGGGAAGTGATAAAAGCATCAGTAAAGAGGCACCGGCGGCTCTGCACCCTGTACTCTGAGAATGGGAGGATTGCATGACCTGGAGTGAGACCCTCTGTCAGCATCCTGCTGACTGCACAGCCAAGCAAACCCATGTTTCGCACAGACATGGAGGAGAGAGTGAAGAGAGGAAGCTCTGCATTCCTGAGGGCCTTTACAGCAATCCGTGGTCCAGGGGTTACAGATCAGCAGTATGAGAGTGTAAATCAGACCATTTATCATGCAGAGGAGGTGACGTGGTGAAGCAGCCTCCTTCCTTTGCCTGGTAAAATCCTCTCTGACATGCACAGAGTGTCTTCTGCTGGGAGAAGCTGGGATCACAGCCGGTGGGACCACCACTGATTCCATTCCACAGAGCTCTCGGGGGGAGCAGGCTGGCTGGGCTTCTGGGAATGGCCAACTCTGGCTGTCACCAGTTCTAGCAAGCCACCCACCTGCCTACCCTGCAGCTCTCTCCCCACCATAAGGCTTCAGTGCTGGGCAGTTCTCCTCTGCACAGGTAGAAGAGATGATACTGCCTTGCCAGCTGAGACCAGGACATCACTCTGTGGCATCAGTCTTACGGTCCCCACAGCAGAGCTGGGGGACTGGCACAGACCCCCAGTGCTCCCCACTACAGCTTGAGCTCCCCCACAGCTACAAGTGGTGGGGACCAGAGAGGGTTAAGCTGTCAGCTCTGTAATGTTAAACAGGTGTCAAAGGCACCTCCATATATCTGCAGATTGAAATCAAATTCTTTGCAGTATAAAAAGATAAATTACCCAGGCGATTCCCGCCTCATCCCACTCATCAGGCCAGCGCCAGACGGCAAGCAATTTTTTTTTTTAATGTGCTAACGACCTAATCAAGCAATCAAGTCGGAGAAGATTGCGGAGTGACCCCGAGCATCCATCTGCCAGCGAGACCCCGACATTCATTTCCATTCTGCTGTGTACTTTCCGGGAAAGGGAGGGAAAAAAATAGAAAAGAAAAAAAAATCCTAAACAAATTAACACCCAATTTTCTGTCAGTCTAATTAGTTAAATGAGGAGGTGTTTGGGGTGTCCACGGGGAGGGAGGGACTGCCTCTCGGAGAGGGGCCTGGTAACTCCGTGGCATTAATTAGCGCGGGTCAATGGCGTAGTTCCCTGGGGACCAGCTGCTTTAATTTCCCGTGATATTTCAGTGCCTGAGGCCCATCGATTCAAACTGAAATTAACTTATTTTTCAATCAGGCCTGGGCTGCCCCTGGGGCTGACTCTTCCTTTGCCTCCTTCTGAATAGACCTCAAGCAATTTTTCATCTAAAGCTGATGCCTCTGCTCGGGGGGAAGGGAGGGGAGCCAGGGAGGGAGGAGGGCGAAGGAGACAAGAGGAATGGAAATCGGAGAGAGAGCACTAATAGATTTCTGCAAGTATCACCCCCTCCCTGCCATTGCTGTCTGCCTCTCTGCTCACTGCCCCCCAGGTCACAGCTCAGAGATTATTCTGCCAATTTTCTGAGAAGATGAGGGGCTTTTCAAACTGGGAATTCAGGGAAAAGCGCACAGAGCAGCTTCTCCCTTCTCTCGAGCATCCGCCCCCATCCCAGCCCTCCCTGCAGGCACCGCTGCCTGCGGCCCTGTACTGCTGCTCTGACACACAGTAAATAATAAAAGAAAATCCCAGGCACAAGAGCCAAACGCCACTAGAAAAGAGACGTTGCAATGGTACATTAATTACATCCTGTGGAGAGGAATGGGACCTGCTTTCACACTTGGCCCTTGCCAGTCCTTCAAGGGAGGGAGGGAGAGATACCCAATGTCTGTTTCATGGGGAAAGAGGTTATATTGCTTCGGGATAAGCATCCACCCATCTGCTTTCATCCTGCTGCAGAAGTACATGCATGTTCCCACGTGGGAAGGGGACTGCATGCCTTCTTCATGCACAAAAACCATGTCCCTCCTTGTCACCCACTCCAGGTTTGGTTCCAGAACCGCCGGGCCAAATGGCGGAAGAGGGAGAAGTGCTGGGGCAGGAGCAGTGTGATGGCTGAGTATGGGCTCTACGGTGCCATGGTGCGTCACTCCATCCCGCTGCCCGAATCCATCCTCAAGTCTGCCAAGGATGGCATCATGGAGTCCTGTGCCCCTTGGCTCCTGGGTAAGAGAGCAGCCGCCTTCATGGGGGGTGGCGAATGGGTAGAGACAGGGGGATGCAAGGAAGAAATCAGAATCATGTTGAAAATAGGCGAAGGGCAGCAGGGCAAGGTGCCCCCATCCTGCCACCCTTGATGCCTCCGTCCCTCAGTGACCCTTGTCAATAGGATTTGACCATTCATCCCAAATTCCTGTTGGACCTTGGATCTTGACCTGCAGAATCTGGCTGGGACACAGATTTGCCCCCATGCTCAGGCTGGTGCTAACCTTCACTTCCCATGGCTCAAGCATCGTTCATGCCCAGCTCTGAAGCACGGGCTCCAACCTTTGCCCAAGGCGGGAGGTCATCCCAGGCTCACTCCTCCAGCCCTGTGATGCTGGATGGGGTGCTAGGACTCCCAAATGCTCTGTCTTTGCCCCCAGTCTTCCAGGAGCAGTGCTACCTCTTCCTGGTCATGACACCTGGGGAAGCTGCATTTCTGTCTGGTTTCACTTGGTTTTCCATGCAGACATGGAGGTAGCAGCTACTCTGTCCTGCTCTTTGCTTCCCTCTTTCTGACCTTCCAGGCTGGTTCTGCCCCAAAACTAGTGTCTGGTATCTTGACAATGGGCTATCCTGTCTTTCTGTCTGTGTGAAACTGAGAGAGGCAGAAGGGTGGTTGTGGTTTCATACAGAAATAGGCAATGGGGGATCTCCCTCCCCAGCCTCTGTGAAGCTCAGGCAACTATGCTGCTGTCTGACACCCTCATCTCCATGCAGGGACAAGTTAGCTTCAGGTTCACAGAGAGAAATGAAGGGGAGAGTAATTATAGACCGTTGGGACCAGCCACAGTCCACAGATGCCTGGGCTGCCCTCGCGTGGGGGCCGGAGCAAGTGGCTCGCCGTGACTGCTGTGTGAAGCGAGGGTTTCTGCTTTTCCTTAATTCTGGCCTCTCTTTATCTTTGCTGTTTTCAGTTCAAGATGGCTTTCCCATGCCCAGGCGCTTTTCTAAACCCGAATACCAACAATTCTTTTTAGGGATGCACAAAAAGTCTCTGGAGGCAGCGGCTGAGGCGGGGAGGAAGACAGAGGTGGAGCGCCAGGCCCTGCCCAAGCTTGACAAAGGTGACAAGGAAGAAAGGGGACCGGATCCCAAAACCACCATTTCCCAGGAGGAACTGAGAGAAAACAGCATTGCTGCCCTCAGGGCCAAAGCTCAGGAGCACAGCACCAAAGTCCTGGGGACCATTGCCGGGGACACCCCAGCCCCAGGCAGGAAGCCAGAGACGGGGGAGGAGGCAGCAGTGGCAGAGGATGAGAGACAGACGGAGAAGTTGAACTCGTCACAGAAGGAGGAGAAGTTGATCTAGGGGGACAAGAGGAGGTGGCAAAAGCCAGCCCAGACAGACACTGTGTCCTCTGGGGGACACGTTCCCCCTTGGACTGCCAGGCATCCCCAGCCACCCCTGTCAGGGAGAGGGGCCCTGGTCTCTGTGTTTGGGGCTGTCTGGCAGGGGTGCCCACTGCCTGCTCCCCTTGAGCACATCCCTGCCCCTCACTCTTCCACCCCACCAGGCCTTCCTCACCCCCCACCCCTTCCTTCTGGGGGACTGTAAGCATCACACCATCACTGCCACCAATGACACTAAGGCTCTTCAGCCTCATGACTGGCTCTGGGGCTTTCTCCTTCTGCTGCAGCCCCAAACCCCATCTGCCATCCTGAAGAAAGCCTGTTCCCTGCTGTCATGCCTCTCCTTGGTGCACATCCCTGCCCAGTGCTGCCCAGGCCCCTTCCCCTTGCGCCCTGTCCCACCCTGCCCCATGCAGACGCCACCTTCCCCTGGCCATCACCTCTGCCTCTGGCCCAGGCTGCAGCAGGACAAGCCCATGGCAGCGCTTGCATGAAGTGATGACTATCCATCTAGGGTGGTTTGCACCTTCCACCCATCTCTCCCTGCCCCGCACTGAGGTCTGCTGGGAAGGGACTGCAGCTTAAGAACAGTTACGTTTTGCCTCTTTCTGGCAGAGAGAGGCAGGTTTAGCCCAGAGGCATGACACCCTGATTCCACCTGGCACCCTGAGGTGACCCCAGCCCATGTCACTGGCTTGGGCAGGGCTGGACAGTTTGGTCTGACTCTGCCCTAAACACCAAAACCCTACACCCCTGCAGAGGGGATGAATGGTGAATTTATTTATTGAATACATTATTCCAGGTGAGACAACAACATCCACCTAATGTATTTATTGAATTAAATTTGTCCAGCTCACCCTCTGAGTGTTAAAGGGAATGACAGCCATGCACATCCACCCTGATATACCCTGTAATGTGTACACATGTCCCACAGGAGCATGTGCAGACCCACACAGCCAAACCCCCTCCATGGTACCATCACCTTCCCATCCCAGTAAAGCACTATTCCCCCTCCAAAAGCCGTAGGACAGTGGCTTCCAGGTGACCGTTTCTGTCCTGCCTTCAGATGTGAGCATCCTTTCCCCAGAGCTACTGTTTTTCTTCCATCAAAGATTAAGCCCAGTCATCCAACCCCTGTTTGTCTTTGTCCCCCGGTCGTTTGATGTGTTAGATGATAGCCCATGGAGTGTAAATAATGTATATACAGTGAGAAAATAATTCAGTATTGAGGTGTTTGAGATATGGAGCTGTAACAACTTCTAGTCATCCAGCATCTGTGATTTATGTGCCATTTTCTGTAAAGATATGAAGAAGAATAAAACTAAACAGGAATACTGTGTGAGTCCAGTCACCACTGTTCAAGGAGGGTGAGTTCAGTCAAAGCTGAGAGGGAGTTGGATGCCATACTGTAGCCAGAGAGGGGTGAGAGATCCAAAGCGGCCCAGTGGTCTGCACTTTCATCCCCACTGAGGCATGGAGAAGATGGGGCTTGAGTCTCTGCAGTGAAATACAAAACTGAAAGAGGCGTGCTTATACTTGGAACACAAGTTACAGCATACAACTGGTGAGAGAACAAGTCACTTCAGCATCCAGAGCAGCCCTGGTGCTTTGAGCCATCCCATATCACATGTACCCTGGTATTAGAGAGTCCAAGAGATCTCCAGGCAGGCTCAGCCTCTGCCAGGAATGGGCTGCAGGGCCCCGCTGGCCTGGGGAGCTGAGGCAGCACCCAGACACTGCAAGTGCAGGGGAGCTGGTTGAGAGGGAAGGGCACCCAAGGGATTTCCAGCAAGGTGAGCTCCAACTCGAGAGCAATGGAAGCTTATTCTGAGTTACCAGATAAGGAGTTAGCCTGCCCTGCTAAGAGCAACTGGGAATGGTCTGGTGGAAAAACCTAATGTCTTCCAGGGACAGGAAAAATGCTGAGACAGAGTGGGTGTGCATAGGAAATAAGAGACTTGTGGAACAATGAGGCTGCTTGGGCCTGACTTTGTGGAGGACCTGTAAGCCCAAAGGACTGCATTTCCCCAGGGATACAGCACTCTTGTAGGTTCCCACCAAGCCTGGGGCAGCTTTGACCCAAAACAGGTGTGTGGTGTGAGATGAGTGTACCTGATGGGGAATAATGCCTGGCTCCCACACTGGTGTCCAGCCTGTTCACCAAATATACCAGCTCCATAGACCGTGAGTGGTGTTGCATTCTGAAGAGCAAAGAGGAGATCTACTAACCCTGTCATCTCTACTGTTGATTCCTTAGATGTGCCTGGCTGAGAACAACCTTACTTGCAGGGAGAGCTTTCTCTGCTCTTCTCTTGTGCCTGCTAGGAAGGGAAGGGAATGTCGTCAATGACATTAAGGAATTCTACCTTAAAAAACCTACCTATATAGGGCCTGAAGGAAAGGAAGGCAGAAAAAAGCCCTGTTTGAAGGCAGGGAGGCAGCTTAGCTCTGCTACGGTGGGTGGTGGGAGGTCTCAGCCTGAGGAGATGGGCTACAGTACTTCATGCCAAACCACCCCCAGCTGCTCCACCATGGCTTCATTGAGTGCTCCCAGCCCAGCTGGCAGTAGAGCTTGGGAGGAGGCAGAGAGCCCAGCCCAA
Source organism: Dryoscopus gambensis (assembly GCA_013389985.1). Lineage (NCBI taxonomy): Eukaryota > Metazoa > Chordata > Aves > Passeriformes > Malaconotidae > Dryoscopus > Dryoscopus gambensis. The sequence goes on along the minus strand of WEIT01002042.1, from coordinate 210,224 downwards.
CAGGCCAGAGGGGACAGCTCTGACAGCCACCCAGCAGTAAGGTGGGACGTGATGCAATATTCCCCTCCTGCAGCTGACAGCCACGTGAGAAAAACCTTCCCTGGTCCACCACAGCCTAGTGCTCTGCTGGAAATGGGCCTTAATTCTGGGAAGGGGATAGTCCTATCACTCATGACTAGTATGGGGTGGCCCTAAGTTTTACAGGGACCTGCCCCAAGTTGCCTTTCGTGGCCAGCAGAGGACTGGGAGATGCAGCAGGGCTGCTCTGGCAAGTGAGGGGATGGTGATGAATAGAGAGCGGTGTGAGGGAGGTGAGTGGGGATGAAACAGAGGGGTCTGGGGATGCAGTGCAGCCCTGGGAGAGCAGGAGCAGGCTGTTAGAGCCCAGGCACCTTGGCCTCTGAGGAGAGCCCAGGCACATGCTTAACCTGGCTCCTGTTCAAGGACTGCTGTCAGGACTCAGATCGGCATGAAGGTTATTTTCAGTCAAATATTTCAACAGCCCACCCCTTTCCCCTCCCTTAGAGTGATTGAATTTCTTTTTTCCCATAGTGCTCTGGAAGAGAGGAGGAGAGGAATAAGGCAGGGCAGAACGGGTGTCCAGGCTCCCTGTATGAGAGAGCTGTTTTGTGTTCAGTCAGCCCAGGGCAACGTAGCCCCACCTTCCACAGGGGCTGGAGTCTTGCCTGGGCCAGGTGTCCAGAGCAGCTGTGAGGGCTGCAGGCACCCATCTCCTCAGTGAGAGACAGGTACCCTGCAATGATGGCCAGGCTGCTGGCCAAGACCTGCTGCTCCATAGCTCTTTCTCAGGCTCCCAGATGCCCCCCTGGGTTGGTGGCTGCCAGAGCCTGGAGCCACGGGCCTCTCACTGCCTACATGCCTGAAGCCGTCACCTTCCCCAGACCCAAGGACCACCAAGATTTGTACAAGGTGTCAGTGGAGCAGAGTGACATCTTCTGGGGAGCACTAGGAAGGAGCCGGCTCACCTGGATCACCCCTTTCCACTCTGTCCAGGACTGCGACTTGTGCCAGGGCAGAGTCTCCTGGTTCCTGGGTGGGCAGCTGAACGTGACCGGTAAGGAGGGAGATGGACATGGGATCATACCAAGTGCCTGCAGGTGCTTCTATGTGTGTGGCTTTCAGCTCTGGGAATGTATTGGAAGAGCACAGAGTTAAAGGTCTGGAGGGAGGGGGATCCCCAAAAGGCCCAGTTGGTCCTGCAGTGGCTGTAGTGTAAGGTTGTGGCTGGCCCTAAGGAAGCAGCTGGGTTTCATTGGAGAGGTTGCAGCTGGATTGGTGTGTGCTGAGAGCTCAGTTGCTCTCCCTTAGCCCCCGTGGATCCCACAGCAGGGCAGTAGCTCTGTCCTGCAGGATCACAGGCAGTAACACCGAACCCTGTGCATTCAGCAGGCAGGGTTGCACTGGGTCATTCCTGCTCGGTGAAGGCAAGATGTATCTGTAGAAAGCAAAATACAGGGGAAATGAGCCATACTGTCACCACAGTCGTGGGAGGCTCTTCTGTAGACTGGAGTTGTTGCCTTAGGGGGGCTATCCGGGGAAGACACAGGGGCTGGTGACACTTTGTCCTGCTCACGGTGCTGTTGGTCCCAGCGTTCAAAATACGAGACAGATCTCTGTGAATATCAGATCTTATGTAATCTGTTTGGGAAAGAGAGCAGGAGTTATTTGCCTTTGGGATTTGACATTTTACTATTTCTCCTTTTATATGTATTTCTTTCTCTCATGGAAAACTACAAATGGTCAGGAGAAAAAAGTTGGTCTGCAAACTGAGGCTGCTGCATCATCCCATGTCTTTAGACGGTTTAAGGAAAACAGAGAGGAACAAGGCAGCAAGCTTCTGCGGAAACTGCAGCTGCCAGCAATGTGGGAAACTTTTCATGGAAGAACTACAGCCAAAGCCTCAGCTTACAATGTCCCTGGAAAGCCAGGGGCTGTGCACTCTGTATTTACCCTGGCTCTTTTCCATCTTGGACAAATGTACTTTGCAGCCTTCCAGTGCAGAGCTTCACTTTGCCCTACATTTGTTTTTTAGGAGTACTGCCGCTAAAAAACTGCCCTAGTTTACCCCGGAGGCAGCTGCAAGGCAGTGCTGGGTGGTTAATGTTTGCCAGCACTCTGAGGGCACTGGGGATGTGACCTCCAAAGGGACTTCAGGCGTTCTCTGCTCTGGACTGCATGAGGTTGCAGTTTAAAGGAGGAAGCTGATAGTGGGGATTGGCAGGTATTGGAGTGGTGAGGAGCGTAACAGGCTTGGGATGGTGCTTGTGATCTCCTGGCTGGTATCCACAAAGGCTGCCCAAGGCTGCTGCTGAGAAGACTCACACACAGCCCTGATTTCGACCTGAAAATGGGATTGCCAGTGCTGGCTTTTTGAGAGGTAAGAGGTACTGAGGGTTGCTCAGTGATGCTGGGTTTTCCTTTCCAGTGAATTGTCTGGACCGTCATGTCCACGTAGCCCCGGACAAAGTGGCCTTAATCTGGGAGAAGGATGAACCCAGAGAGGAGGTACGGGTGACATACAGGTCAGTAATTACCTCTCAACATATAAGAGGCATACTGCAGCATGCATGAACACTGCACAGGGCTGTTCTGCTGATGTCTGTCCTGTGAGAGAATGCAGCATCCCTTCACACAGATCCAGAGTATCGTAGCTGTTGGCTTGCTTGTGCTGATCTGAAACTTCAGCCTACCTCCTGATTAAATTTTCTGGGCCCCGAGGAGTCCCTGCCCAGCTGCAGAGGCAGATATAAACCCCTTGGGGCAGCACTGCAATGCTTGCAAGTAAGACACACAGGAAAGTCATACATATGCCTTCCTACCCAGGCTCCTGTTATCTAAACTTCTGGGTAAGTGGTCTGCAAGAAAGGCCAAATTCACAGCTGCAAATGTGTTGAGAAACCCCATGCTCATCCTCATGTCAGCAGTGCTGCTGGATTTGGCTCTCCAAGGGGGCTGCCTGTCCAGCCCTGCTAGGTTAGTCTGGGGCCCCCCACCTTCCAGCTTAATTTGCCTGCTCTCTGAGTCACTGCCACAGAATTAACTTAAATCTCTCTGCATGCAAAACAAGTCCCTCTGTCCTCTCTGGCTTCAGGCCTCACACGACAAATATGACCAGCCACCCCTGCCAATCCCCATGCATGGAGAGCCCTTCCTAAAATGACTCACTGACAGCCAAGCTGTGGTCTCTGTGAGGAACACCTCTCGGGAGAGGCATCTTTCTGCTCACTGCTTTCCTACAGCTGTTGTTCTTGCTGGCACAAACTCTGAAGGACTTGACCTCAGCTTTAGGAAAGCACGAGACTGTGTTTTGGGGAAAGATATCTAACTGCTCACATGTAGCCTCCAGCAGTGCAAGGTAGCGTGTCATGTCAGTAGTACAGGTTGGTAAGAAATGTGCAGGCTTACTTACTGGGAAAGTCAGCTGAGGTGTTGTAGGTTTGCTGAGCCAGAGGAATTGCCAGTGGCTGTTGTTGTACAGAATTCATTCTAATTTATGTCTTTTCCATAAATAACGGCCTATGTTAGAGGCTGTCTTCTCCTTTCCTTCCCACTGATTTTTACAGCTCTCCCACAATCTTCCAGAGTGAGGAGGGTTTGAGTGTGTAGAGATATAAGCTGTGTCCTTGTGACTCTTAGGCCCCCCATCTTTATGCACACGGGTAAGGTATGCAAGAAAGTCTCTAACTGTGTCCTTGCCTCTTTGGGCAGGGAACTGCTGGAGCTGACGTGCCGCCTGGGAAATACCTTGAAACGGCAAGGGGTGAAGCAGGGTGACAGGGTGACAATCTACATGCCCCCGTGCCCACTGGCAGTGGCCAGCATGCTGGCCTGTGCCCGCATCGGGGCTGTGCATGCTGTGGTGTTTGCCGGCTTCAGTGCAGAGTCTCTTGCTGACAGGATCCGGGATGGTAAGAGCCAGTGGGTAACAGTATTTCCCTTGGGGGACAGAGCTGAGTTTGTTGGTTCGGCAGCTGGGGGGCTCAAGGTTGTGTGGACGGCAAAGGTTTTCTGAGTAAGACTCCCTGGGTTCTCTGAGGGTATCCTGACAAAGTATAGAAATGGAGCAGGTACTAGTGACCCAAAAACCAGCATGAGCTCACTAAATACCTTCCAGCCCATGGGATGAACTGGTTTCCTCTTTCCTCCATGGGACTGAAGGACTGGGATACAGCATCGCCTGTAAGGGGATGCAACACAGGCAGAAATGAATGGGAAACCAAGATGCAAAAGCTGCTGTTTTTGCTAAATGAAGGACATGAGTACCAAGGGCTGGGAGACTGAGAGAGAAGTGAAAGGTCATGGTAGAGCCAAACTGCTCTGTGAGTGGTACAGAGGGGCAGAGTTGCTTATGTGGCTCTTCTGTCTTCTGCAGCCCAGTCAGAGACGGTGATTACAGTGAACCAAGGGCTAAGAGGTGGTAAGATTATTGAGCTAAAGAAGACAGTGGACCAGGCTGTGAAGCAGTGCCCCAGAGTGAAACGGGTTCTGGTTTCCATGAGGACCACCAACAAGGTTCCCATGACAGCTCTAGACATGCCACTGGAGGAGGTGAGAGGCTGCCCAGCCACTTCTCCTGGGTAAAGTGCTTGCTCTGGGTGCAGGAACACTGGGTGGAGAGAGGATCTTGCCTGGCCATGGCAGTTTTGCTGGCACTGACACAATTTGGGGACATTGTTTCACAGCAGCAGTGGCAGTCAGAGCTGCGTACGAGTTCAGGATAGTCCCAGTAGCCATGAGGATGGGCAGCTGGTGTGTCTTCCCACACTACCAGCCCTGTACTGTCAGGGGCAGGCAGTGCAAGCCAGAGCACATAGCAGGGTGGACAGGGGCCTAGAAACACACCAGACATGGGCTGCTACTTTGTGAATCCAGCCGTGGACTGCCACTGCACTGTCACACTTGGGTGTGCTGGCAGACCTGGCATGTGCCTGTTATCCATAGCACACAGGGTGGCTAGGCTGCCAGCATGGAGCATGACTTCTGAATAGGTGAGCCCCTGCCATGCATTTCTCCTGGCTCCCTGAAGCTGCACAGCAGTCTCCCCACCTCTGCTCATTGCATCTCCAAGCAATTATTGATGGAAAAGCTTCCTGGAAGACTTCTGTGCTGGTCAGAGCAGTGGCAGCATAAAAATAGCTGCTTCTTACTCAGCAGGTCTGCTCTGGCTGAGGAGAGAGTTTGTCAGCTCAGCAAGGCAAAAGGGAGTTCAGACTGCTGAGGAAGGTGAGTGGAGGTGCAGAGGCAGGGAGGATGTTTGTGGGGAGCAGAGTGGCACAGGTGCTCAGAGGGGAGGGAGACTCGGGAGAGAGGTGCACAAGCAAGCATGGGGACAACACAGGGGAGGCTGTGAGACCCTGAGAGGACTCCTGTACTCTTTCCTGCAGGAGATGATGAAGGAGGATGCATGCTGTGAGCCTGCTGTCATGGACAGTGAAGACATGTTGTTTCTTCTCTACACATCAGGCAGTACTGGCAAACCCAAGGGCTTGGTTCACTCCCAAGCTGGTTACTTGCTGTTTGCTGCTCTCACACACAAGGTAATGGATCCCAGCCACAAAGGGCTCATGAGCCAGCAGTTCATAGGCAGTGCAGGGAACATACAGGCTCCTTGTCGTATTATGAGATCATCTTTATCCATTGCAAAGCCTCTGGGAAGCCCTCCAAGCCCCAGCAGACCACATCTGCTGATAGGTAGTGCTCCATAGCAGGGTCTTCCAGACACATACTGCTCTGAGCTAGTTTCTTGGCTTTCTTCTTTCTTTCATTGTCCTATACCAAACAGAACCATTGGATAGGATGCTCAGCCTTGCAAGAGTAATTTTATATTACTGGGTTGGGAGGAAGAAGCCAATTTGTTCCTAGAAACTGTGGCTTGTTTTTCCTAAGTGTAACTACCCCAACTCAGGTGGGAGATCAAAGGCAGTGCTTCTGGGAGGAGCACATTTGACAACACCTGTAAAAGCTGGTGAGTGCCTCAAGACAAAGGGTCTGTCTGAAGAGTGTGGGTCATCTTTGGGAAGAGGAAGGCCTTTAACCACAACACATGCCCAAAGCAAACTTAGAACTGGATAAAAGGACACTGACCCCAGCATAGAGATGCATTTGGCTGCAGGAGTGGTTGCAAAGAGCATTCCAATGACATAATATGAGGTTCCATGTAAGGGGGAGCTCTTACCTGAACAGTCCCTTAGCTTTGGATCTGGCTCTTCCTGAGCACGACTGCAGTTCCACTAGTGCCTCAGACCACACACCCTGTGACAAAGCAAGCTCAGGGCTGGCTGGGTCTTCTCTGTCAGCTGTGAGTGCTGAAGGCCATATGTCCCAGGGTGTGGAACCTTGGCTTTCCTGTGAGCTAAGCTGTGCCCAGCGTGATGGGTGACCCTCTCAAGACCATCAGAGCAGGTTTGCAATGAGCCAGGGCTGTCATTCCAGAGCAGCAATGCAGGGGGTGGGCAGCATGTGGGCATGTTAGCTCCCAGGAGCACTGAAAACCTGGACACAGGGCGGACATGTTCAGATCCCTCAGTTAGATGGGGCAAACTGCTGCTACCATAACTCACTTCTCCACTAAAAAGAGATAGAGGAACCAGGAGAAGCTTCCATTATGGTACCTCAGAACACCTGAGGCCCTGGAGTCCCCAGATGGAAGTCAGCAGGAAGCTGCAGGAAGAAATGAGAGGGTCAGAAACCACAGAAATCACAGGAGACAGCAAGAAGTGATAGGCTAGTGGGAGACTGGCCCCTAGGAAACTTTCTCAGCACTGAGTAAATGAAATGAAGAAGAGTGCTTTAGGAAGCCGGTTGTGTTGCTGCCAATATGACAGCACTCAGCTCTGCCCTGCACAGGGCTGTCATCGTTCCTTCATGTTCCAGCCTTGCAGCCAAGGCTCTTAAAAGGAATAAATGGGGCGGTGGGAAGAAGAGCTTGTTTTGCTTTCTGCCTGCAGGCATAGGACTGCACTCCCCCAGCTGGGATGGACAGATTCCAACTCTTGCGGGCAGGCTGGGGTTGCTCTGGGCCAAGACATCACATGGTCCCTCTGCTTGCTGCCTCACTGCTCCTGTGCTGGGCTCCTTGCTGAGCTCAAGGGTTTTTGAGTGTTTACTGTCCATCTGGAGTCCAGCAGTATCTACAGGAGGCTCATGGAGTCCTCTACCACTTTGCCCATGCCTAAAGCTCCTCTCTACATGGTCACCTAAGTACAGAGGCACGTTCCTTACCCAGAAAGTTCTGTTTTGATGCTACAGGATACTTGGATCAGCTTTGTCTAGATACCAGCAAAAGGAAGGAAAGGCTGTATCTCTATCCATTGGAAAAGAGCAAATTTGGCTGTGGGATTTTTTTTACGTGTCTGTCTCCTGCACCTTCACAGCTTTGGGTTTGTTTTTTGTTTGTTTTTTTTAAACTTCAATTTTATTTAATTAATTTTGATTTTTTTCCTGATTTTTTTTAAAAAAACCTTTTTGCAGGAAGAAGGTGTCCCTGCAGGGGTGGTAGGAAGGGCTGACAGAGTACACTGCTCCCTGTTGTGCCCCTTGCCAGGAGCGCAGGCCCAGGTGATATCCCTCACTGCCTCTCTTCTCTTGCTCAGTACGTGTTCGACTACCAGGACAGGGACATCTTTGGCTGTGTGGCAGACATCGGCTGGATCACGGGACACACCTATGTGGTCTATGGACCCCTCTGCAATGGTGGTACCACAGTCCTTTTTGAGAGCACTCCTGTCTATCCTAACCCTGGTGAGTGAGGTGACTCAAGGGAGCTGGGACATTCCACAGCACCCTGAGATCCACAGCAGGCAGGGAGCTGGCAGCTGGATACCACAACATGAGCAGCAAAGGCTCTGTTGCCTCAGCAGCAGACCGTGGTCTGTGCCCAGTAGACAGCTGAAAGGGGAAGAATCTTTTCCTCTGCTTAGGAAGCCACTGCTGCTTCTCCAGGGGTGGAGCTGTCATTCCCTCTCCCTCCCTGCAGAAGGAACGGTAGCAGAGCTAGGTGATGTGAAGAAAAAGGGGCTGCTGCTGCTCCTGAACTGCTTCTGTCCTTCCCACCATGGGATTAACTTGGCTGAGGGTCCTGGCACTGCTAGAGAGCCTTTGCTCTCACCTCTTCTTTCTCTGCCTTGGTGTAGGGCTAGGAGGACCTGTATGGATGCTTACTGGCCCTGCTTCCATTCCAGGCCGCTACTGGGAAACAGTAGAGAGGTTAAGAATTAACCAGTTCTATGGGGCACCCACCGCCATCCGCCTGCTGCTGAGATACGGCGATGAATGGGTGACCAAGTATGACCGCTCTTCTCTTAAAGTGCTTGGCTCAGGTAAGTGCAGCAGCATGGGCTGGAGCAGCAAATCCCTGGGCATCACATTATGCCTCTTCCCACAAATGCCAAGAGCAGCAGCACATGAGACCCTCAAGTCAGGAGACTGCACTATTTGGGGATGGCTCCACAAGCAGGCCCTGGGAAGCTCTGTCCAAAACCTGATCTTTCAGCTCTGCCCCCTGGTCTTTCCCCTTGCAGTGGGGGAACCCATCAACAAGGAGGCATGGGAATGGTACTTCCGTGTGGTCGGCGAGACACGATGCCCAGTAGTGGACACTTGGTGGCAAACTGGTGAGATATATATGGTTCTTTGTTCCAGCTTCTGCTCTCCCAGGCTTTAGGAGTGACCTGCTGCTTTGATGGCCAAGTGATAATGGTTGTTGCTGACAGTTGTATATGAGCAAGTCTGTAAGGGCCCATGAGCACCCAAACATAAAAAAACAGCCTTTAAAGCTACCCCAGACAAACACAGGGATTTGACAGTACATCTTGGCAGATCCCTGCTGAACTAAATGAGCACAATCATCCTTCTGCAGAGTTCCTTCCCCAGCTCTCTGGCAAAGCCAGCCTCAGCCTGTGCAGTGTGTAGCAAGGGACAGGGCAAAGGCTGTTGGCCAAGCAGTGCAACTTGGCATTCCTCTTGCCCCTGACTTTGATAAGCATTACAGTTTCTTTTCCTTCAGAAACAGGAGGCATCTGTATCTCACCCCGTCCTTCTAATCCTGGAGCTGAAATCCTTCCAGGCATGGCTATGAGACCCTTTTATGGGATCAGCCCTTCCCTCTTGGACGACAAGGTACATTTATAACCTGCAGTCCAGGCACTGCTCAGTCCCCTTTCCCCCAGGTGCTTGCAGTGCGTACTTGCTGATCGGAGTGGAGATCTGTAAGCACAGAGATGTAAGCTCTCCTGCTCATTGCTGCTAGACAGCAACCTTCCCTACTGGAAAGTGACAAACAGGGAAGCTGTTCTTCCAACTAGTGAGGAAGTTGAGTCGTTGCCTAGCTTGCACGGTCCTGACAAGACAGGCTGTGTTTGGGCTCCTTGGCACATCTTTCCAAGGTGAGGTAGCTGGGCAGGGACAGCCAGCCTCCCTGGAGGGGCCTTGCATCCAACCACAGGAGGCAGTTTGTTGCAGACATGCTGGGAGAGACTGAGCTGTCCTGTTGAAGTGAAGAGCACAGGACCCTCCTCACTGCCGTCCCTGACATTTCCATCACAGGGTTGTTGAACAGGCAGTAGCTAAACATCCCAAGTACCTTCAGCCATGGTTACTAAAAGGTAACTATTTTACAGGGAAATGTTCTTCTGGAAAATGATGTCTCTGGAGCTCTTTGCATCTCACAAGCCTGGCCAGGTATGGCACGAACCATTTACAATGACCACAAGAGATTTCTGGAAACTTACCTGACTCCTTATCCAGGTAAGGAAAATGTGTGGCACAAGGACACTTGAACACGTTTGGTTGGGTATGGTTGGGTCTGCTGCCTGGCTTTCTGTATGGAGGCAGGATTTAGGAGAGCTGGTACTGCTGCTTTGTTCTTCCAGAGACCCTCCACAGTACTGAGGCCTTTTGTCTCCCCAGGCGTAATATCACAGGACTGCCCCTCACCAACCTTCCCAACTGGATCACACATTGTTTTAAGGCAGTGCATTTGTCCTTCTGCCACCAGTCCCCTTGAGCAGAGACAGACCTCTTGCTGCATCTCTTGCAAACCCTGTCAGCCTCTGTGACTCACCCAGAGGCACTGAGCAAGCCCCAGAGCATGTCTTGATGTGAAGCAAAGAGGAGAAACAGCAAGACCACAGGCACCCGCACTGGAGCAAAGTGCTTCCAGCACATGGTGATGAGATAGGCAGGGCATTAGCCGGTACACTGCACAATGAGGGCAGGAGCCTGATGATAGAGCAGGTACCAACAGAGGCAGAAGACTAACAAGGAAGGTAGGCACCTTTACCCTGAGCAGTGGAGGAAGAAGCAGAGTACATGAGCCCTGGAGCCAACAGAGAGAAGGAGGGGAAATGTGAGAGTATGACACTGAGCAGCTCACATGCTCCCTTCAACAAGTGATTATGGCATGGTTCTGGTCACTGCAGGGTTTTTCTTCACTGGTGATGGTGTGTATCGTACCAGTGAGGGCTACTATCAGCTAACAGGACGGCTAGACGACATCATTAACATCAGTGGACACCGGCTGGGCACCGCAGAGGTGGAGGATGTTGTGGTAAGAGGTGTGGGTGGGAGGTAAAACCATCCAATGATACAGCAAAGGTGCACTGGTGTGCTCAGATGGCCTCTTTGAAATACTCAGACAGAAATATGTTGTTGCTGCGGCAGCAGGGAAGAGTCACAGAGTCTTGCCTGTGGAAACAGCTTCCTAGCCTTTTCCCTCCCATTCTGGCTCTCTGCAGCAAGAGAGGGGCAAAGACTAATAATGTTGATTGTGTAAGTGTGTGAATCCCAAAGCAGCCATCAGACATGTTAAAGAGGAGCATCTGTGGGACCTGGTGGAGCAACTTGTAGGCACAGAACAAGGTCTACAAGGTGCAAGCCTAAAGCAGTCAGGGGCAGGGGGAAACAACTAGTGTTTGCAGACCTACTGAGGCAGGAACCAAAACAGGCAGCGGCCACCTGAGGCCCTTCCTTATGTCTCTGTATTACTGTGGGCTGCAGCAGCCAAGTCAGGTCAGGGCAGCTCCCAGGTGGCAGCCAGCCTGCCAAAAGCACTGAGTCAAACCCCTGCCCTCTTCTCTTCCAGAATCACCATGTGGCAGTGGCAGAGTCTGCTGTCATTGGCTACCCACATGAGATCAAGGGAGAAGGTAAGATGCTTTCCTTCCTGCCCCAAAACACCTCTCCCAGGGCTATGGCACTGCAGTGGGAAGTGCACTGGTAGCAATGCTATGTCCACACCATACAGCATGTTAGCAGGGATCTCAGCACAGCCATCACAACCTGCACCTGCACTACAGACCAGCTAGGCTTTGTGTAAGGTGGCACCAGCAGGGCTTTTGTGTGGCCAAAAGGACTCACAGTTTTGGGTACAGAGCATCCCCTGAGGCTACCATCAGAGAGAGACTCTCCTGGCACTAAGTCCAGGCAGGGCCTCAGGGGCATGGTATGCTCAGTGCTCAGTAAGCTGGTGGTCCTGCCAGGAGCCTACGTGTTTGTTGTGCTGAAGAAGGACAGTGGCTACACACAGGAGACTCTTGCTGCTGAGCTACAGGAGCTCATCTCAAAGAAGATCGCTAAGTACGCAGCTCCAGATTATGTTCAGGTAACACAAGCAAACTGGTCCAACACCCCCACCAGCAGATTGGCCAAGCCATTTCCCTCAGCCTTGACTCTGCTCCTCCCCATCACAGGTCGCACACCGGCTGCCCAAGACACGCTCGGGTAAGATTATGCGTCGGGTGCTACGGAAAATTGTGGAGGACAAGGCCGGTGAGCTTGGAGACCTAACCACCCTGGATGACCATGAGGCTGTGCAGCAGATCATAGAGGGACACAAGCACCTTGTGGAGCAGCAGAAAGGCCACTAGCTTGGCTCTGCCAGCAGCCACCTCTTCCTCCTTCACTGCAAAACCAGGGAAACATGCAAAAAAGCCACTAAGCAAGTGGTGGGCAGTAAGTGCTCGGATCACACCTCCACTGCAGTCTCGGAGTGACCTCTCCACAACACAGAGACCCTCAAAACCTGTCTCCACAAACCTATGTAGACAGGGGAGAGAACATGACTCATCATAGGCAGAAGAGTAAAGGGAGACAAGCTGTTTCCTCCCATGAAAGCAGAGGGCAAAAAGTCCTCTTTGAGGTTCCTTGTGCCTTGCAGCAGCTGCAGAGGTAGCAGCAGGCAGGATGTCCAGCCCTGGATAGGGATACTACTCCTACCTCTGCTCTGCTCTTTAGCAATAGTCTTGTCCAGAACCATTGCCAATATACAAGCATCTCCTCCAAAGCAAACCCCAGAAAAGAAAACACGCAGCAGTCCGGTTAACAAATATTGACTCTTCTCCATAAAAACAGTTTGAAAACAGGCCCCAGATTTTAATACAAAAATGTTCCTTTCATCCATAGTTGTGTGTTATAAGGAAAGCAGAGTCATGCCCCTTCTCTGTGCCAGCATTCTCCCCTTGTCTCCTGCTGGGGAACACAATTCTTGACAGAGCCACAAGCTACATAAATCTGTATGCTAGGAGCTCTGTCAGAACTCCAGCAAGGCACAGAGGGCAGAAAAGGAGGCTGCATTCTAGCCTCACACCACTGCATGCTGGACAAAGTGGAGGTTTCTCTGGCCATTGTTTCTACAAGACCCATGAGGCAGCATCTTCTCTCAGGGGAGCCTAGCAGCTCAGCTCCTTTCTCCCATGAGAGCCAGGGAAGCAGGAGTAGGCTGGGAGAAGGATGGTGTAGTTGTGTCTACTCTTGGCAGAACTCCACATCATGAGTTCAGACATGCTCTGTGTCCATCAGCAAAATCCAGAATTGGTCTCACACTGTTTGAATCCCTCACTGACACAGCTGCTGGCTTGGCAGCTCCATGTCTGCTATTGGAGAACTCTCCCACACGCGTGCAGGTTCTGTGGCTGGCCAGACAAGGGCATGTTTTTCAGTGTCCTTCCCCAGAGGGGAGCCGCTTCATCTTGTCACATCGAGTGAGCTCCCATCTTCCCTCCCCGTGAAGTTTCAAAATCCAGCTGTGGAACTGCAATTCAATAACACAAGATTGAGGGATATCTCTACAAGGGCATGGTCCACTCACAGTGAGGTCCTCCAGGCTTAGTCACTCCCCTCTGCTCGCCAGAAATCCTCTCTACCTCCTCTCTCTTGCCACCACAAGGGAGGCATGGAGCACTGCCTCCCTGTCTCACCTTTTCCAGGCTGGGTCTGTGTCCCACACTGATCAGTGTCATGCCCAGCTGAAGGCACAGACGGTACAGTTCATGCTCCACCTCTTCTGTCAAGGCACTGGTGGCTTCATCTAGCACTGAAAGAAAAGTCATAAGCCTCACAAATCCTCTTCCAACCAGACATCTCCTGTAGGCAAGAGCAGCAACTCCCAAGAACATTTCACATATTAACTGGCGTTAATATGTGAAGAGCATCTGCAGACGGCAAGTGAGGAGAAACCTAAGGACTCTGGTATTCCTCTGGCACAGCTGGAGTCAGTCAACTAGGAAAGCTGTTCTTCCCCTCAAGTGCTTGAATCCATCCAAACCATGCCGTTCACCTCATTCCTCTCCCTCAGCAGCTGCCAGCCACTGCCTCATCCCCATCATGGCAAAAGCCAAGACATGGCCTTCTCCAGACAGACCACGTGCCAGAGTGCCAGACTGAAGAGCAGCCAGTGCACTCTTCCAGCACAGACCCTACATGGAGCATGAAGGATGGCCTGTGGCACCTTCCTGACCATTAAGGGTAAATACTACAGACCTGGAGCAAATAAATTCCAATAATCTCTACAGCTTTTAGTTTGTAATCCACAGGTTCCTTCTGCCCAGACAGCACTGAGCTGTGACACAGGCTTCAGGGGAAAAAAGGTACTTACATGTAGCTACCCGCTACCAACACGGGCTTTGTTCACCCACATCCAACCTGCCCCTCATGGCAAGTTCTCCAACAGCCCAAGCCCGCAGGAGAGACTAAGGAACTGGCCCCACTAGCTAATCACAGATGCTTCTGTGATCTCCCAGGACTGTTTCTCCCACTGCACCTTGTCTTCTTTTGCCATGTGAGGGCTAAACTTTCCATATTGCCCCACAACCCTAGAGACGTCCATGAGCTTCAGATATGACAGCTGCTGCCACACTCCCCGACACATGCACTTCTTTACATAGCAACTGGTGAGCAGGCTGACAAAGTTCTTCTTCTGGTGCCACTGGACGTGGACCATGAACATTATTCACTAGTACCTAAGAAGAAAATGTCTTATATACAGCCTCTTGATGTACCACCCTCCACAAAAATAATGAAATGTTTTCACATTTCACAAATGAATCCTCTGTGTGCTATGCTGATAAAATAATGGCCAAGACCAAGGATGTTCCTAGCACAAAAGGGATTTCATGACCTGTCTCTGTACCAGCTTCTCTATATACCAAAGGCCTTGCCTTTTTTTTCCCCACTCTTTTCTTTTGTAGTCAGCCACTCACCTGCATATTTTGGCTGGAGGTAGAAGAGTCTTGCAAATGAAAGCCTCTGCATTTCCCCTGGGGACAGGATGTCATACCTGCAGCAGGGTCAAGATTCAGCACCTCCCTCAAGAAACAGAGCTCATGTGCTGAAAATCTTATGGCTTCTGATATCGGAGACCAGCAAACAACCGCCCCTGTGTGTCCCTTGTGCCCCGCTCCATGCTGGGACTGGCTCTGCACCCTTGTTCACAGTCAGCTGCCTGCAGAACACCACAGCGGGTGATTGTTGGCATAGATGCTTGGGCCATGAAGGCTTTGCTCCTGTATAGTGTCCACATCTCACAGGACACAGGCTGACACAGATAAATCCAGCAGCAATGTGCATCTGCTTACAAGTGTTCCCCACTCAAAAATGACCCAAATTCACACAGAGAGTGAGCCCCCTTACCAGTTCCAGTCCACCTGCTCATCCAGTCCTCCAGCCCTTGCCAGCAAATCAGTCTACAGAGAGGACAGCAGACTTGTGAACACAGTCCCCAACCCTGTCAGCCTATGGCCCTGAGCATAACCACCCCCTTCTTGCCAGTCTCCCTTTATCCACTTTTATCTCTCCTCCTCTTTCTGTCCCATAGACAGCTGTGTCCCAGATACAGACAGTGTCCCCACATAAGTTCAGCACACAGTCATGCTGTGCTGCCACAAAAAATCATCTCTTCTTCCCCCATTGGTGGTACCAGGAAAGAAGGCAGCAGTGCTACCAGTGACTCACCAGCCCAGCCAGCTCTAGGAATCTCACAATCCTCTCATCATCTGCAGACCCTAGGGAGAAAGCCATACAGCATAAGCAGAGGCAATGTGTGCTGAGGCCGCTGCTGCATGGAGGAGTTGGTGGGGCAGGAGGGGAGAACTGGAAGATATCCTGAGGTTCAGTGTAGTTGACCTGACCACTTAGTTATACCAGATCCTGAGCTTTGGCACAAATAGCCCCAAAACCTGACCTTCCTTAAAAATGTTAACCATGACTGCAAGCAGTATGCCAGGAGGTAGCTGGGCTCGACAGATACACCTGAGATTTGCCCCAGTCCATGGTCACAGCCAGAACACAAGGATCCAGGCTTCAACTGCCAAGGCCCTGCCCAACAGTTGCTCTCTTAGAGCTGAGACTGCACACTGCAAGTGTTCATAGGAACAGGGTTTAGGTAACAGCTGGCAAAAGGATCCTGTGTGAGAAGAGAAAAACCTCAGGGTGAGTCAGCTGTGGAGCAGAACATACACTTGAGCTGGTACAGTCAGCATCTATGGAAGTTGAGGAGAAGGGCAGTGCCTCTGCCATGGACCTCTCTGAAGCTGCTGGAGAGCCACAACAGTAGCTGATGGCTGTAATTACTCTCAGCAAGACTGTGACTCCCAAGTGTTTGAAAGCAGCAGGTAACACTGCTGGACATCTCCAAGCTACAGCAGACCACATGTGGTCTGGCTTTGGAAGAGGGCAGGGGAGAGAAATATATATTCTGACCACAACAGTGTGCAAAGCCCTGGGACATAATTTTGAACAAGTTGAACAGTAAAAGGTGGAGGTGGATGGAAAATGAGATGAAGGCAAACATGGCTTGCTGAAAGTCAGGCTGTACCAAACAAATCAGATGTATCCCAATAGCAACATATATCTTATCTACCATAGCAGGAAGAGCATGGCCAGCTTGTCCTCATTGCACTAGGAGACCAAGTTCTTATCAAGTGAGTATGCTCCCTCACAAAAGGGAGGGGACACGGAGTTGACCTTAACACACACTAATCTTCTAGGGAACACCAGAGCAACAAAAGCAAAATGGGTGAGTGTTCCTGATGGGACATGGCAAGGGAGAAGCTGCACTGGGTACAGGACAGTGAGCCAATTACCACAGCATTGGTTAACTGCTCTAATGGATTTCCACAAACCTGAAAGTGGATAGATCTCCTTCAGGGGATAGATCACCTGTTTAAAGAGAGCAAAAGAAACCATGTCAGAGGGAGCTGGACACTGTCCATCAGAGATGCAATAGCATGAACTCATGCACAAAGGAAGGAGCAGCCACAGGCATCCTCCCTCTTGCAAGCCTGTCTACACCCCACGGGTTTGCAGGGCATCACCACAGCTGGGAGCAGAGCTGAGATCAGAGCAGAGACAGCCCCTGGGCTCACCTGCTCACGCAGGCTTCCATCAGTGAAGAAGGGCCGCTGCGGTAGGAACACCACTCCCCGGGGGCCAAAGCAGGTCAGCATCCTGATGCTCCCTGCACAGAGACACTCATCACACCTGCAGTACCAGGCAGCAACTCCCCACTGCTCCATGTAGTCCTGTCCCATGAAGCAGCCAACAAGTCCCCACAAAAGTGTGTTTACAACACAGAGCAAAGCAATGAGAGCCAAAGATTGTGACAGAGATGGGTGGCTCAAATCAGTGACACGTTCACCATCACATGGTGGCACTGGCCTCACAAACTGCCACACTGCCACATGCTAAACTCAAGGCAGCCTTGGGTGAGAAAAAGAAGGCTGAGGCAAGTAGTACTCCTTACCCCGTGTGCTCTCCCAGAGTCCTCCGAGGACCCTCAGGAGAGATGTCTTCCCTGTACCAGTGTTTCCCACAATCATCACACTGTTTCCTTGTGAGATCCTGAGGCTCAAGTCCTTGATGAGCAGCTTGCCAGAGGAGGGTACTGAGAGTGTCACTTGCTCCAGAAGGAAAGCTGTGTCCCTTGGCACTGGGTCCTCCCCAGAATGGCTGCTGGGCCACCACCAAGACAAAGAACGAGAGATCCAGGGGTAAACAAGCACGCTGATATTGGCAAAGATCAGGCACCTTAGACCTCCTCTGCCTCTGTGACAGCAGCCCTGCCCCATACACCCTGGGAATGACAATTCACAGTGAGCACTGCCTGCTCCAACCAAATGCATGCAACAGACTGAGACACCAAGGGCCACCTCTATCTCATGGCAACCCCACACTCTGGCACATTAAGCTTCAAGCCAGCCAGTTGCTGAGAGGCAACTCACCCGTCCAAATCCCAACTGGTTTTGGCTTCTGAGTAGTTACCATTTTTTTTTCTGCCAAGGCTCAACAAGGTCTCCTGCAGTTCACCAATCCTAGACACACAAGAGGTTGCATGAATGCCGGGACAATTCCAGCAGCCTCCTCACAATATCCACGCTTGCCCATGCTTGCACAAGAGCAACTTGTTTCTTTTTTTTTTTTTTTTTAGCACAGACCTGGGCAGAGTCTTGCCCTGCACTTCCCTTTCCTCCAGAGATGCACCCACAGATAAGCTCACCTGTGTGTGTAGCCAGCTACATCAGTCACAGTGCTGGAGAGATCTATGAGCTGGCTGAAGCAGCCAATGAGGTAGATGGAAACAAAGGCATTCTGGGGAAAAATCACATGCCAGAGTAAGGGTCAGTGCTGAGCTGGGGTCCTGACCCTTATTCCATGACTCCAAGCAGGCAGCCAAGGAATCCACACAGGCCACCTCAGCTGCCTCAGAAAGATGAATGAGGGATCGTGAAGTCACCCAGGGTGGTGGGAGTGAAGATGACCACATTTGAAAGAAGCAGGGCTTCCCTGTTCAGGACAGCACTTTTTGCCAGGTCCTGTCACCCAAGGATGGTGTTTGCAGAGTGCCTGCTGGCCTGCCTAGGGCCCAGCATGCTTGCCCAAGTCACACAGCTCCATGCCACCAACCCTGCCTCAGCACCATATATGGCTCAGAGCAGGGCATCTCAGCCTGCAGTGCCTGCTTAGCTATTTTTAGCTCTGCATTCTCTATCACAAGCCACTTTTGAGTATCTGGTAACGAGTCAGATCAGGAAGGTGAATGCAAGCCAGCTCAGCCTCACTGGTGGCCAGGCTCACCATGGGCAGTAGCACAGGGCATAACCCAGACCCACAGCATTCGGCAGACTCCATCCCTACCCACACTGCTGAAAACCAGAGACTTACTGACCTCCCAGGTTTTTTTAGACACAGAGGTCTGAGCTAGGAAACACTTATGTAGATATACCCTTGACAGTTCTCACCCCCACTTTAACCATTTACCAGCTGGCTACAGGCTCCCATTTTCATGACACTGTGGGTAGGGACAGTCTAACCTGAAGATCAAGTGCTGCAGGTTATCTAGCCCCAGGGCCACCAGCCCCACATGAAACATCCATACTCAATGCCTGCTCACCCTCCACAATGGGGTCACAGAGATTACCCTTAGCTCACCTTGCTGACAATGGCACTGAGCTCTGTTGGACTCAGGTCACCGTAGACCCCAGAGAAGATGGGAATGGCAATGACCACGTAGCTCAGGATGCTGCCCAGATAATCAAAGGTGTTGATCCCAACTAGGCACAAGCACATTGAAAGAAGACGGTGAGTAAAAGTAGAAACTTCTGTCCCAGCCAGGCCACAGTGCTCACCCTGAGGCCAGTCAGAGAAAGAGCCATGTTCTTGCCTTGGCCCTTTATGATGAACCAGAGCAGAAAATCCCATTTTGCAGGATAGCGTAAGCACCATTTCCAGGGTGAAAATCCATCTGCCAAGCAAAGAGCACTTTGGGGCAGGCCCCTGAGCAGAGAAACATCATCCAGACACACAGCTCAGGGACTACTATGGGGCAAAAGCCACTTTGCCTGCTTGTTGCTACGCTTCAGGGGCCTGACTGATTCACAGTAAACAGGAGAGGAAGGCAAAAAGGAAGCTCTGGGGTGAGATGGTTTGCCATGAAGTGTGTCTTGGGAGCACAAAACAGGTAGAAAGTCTTAAGATCCCAAATTCCCACAGACACTTCTGTTCAGGGTTCTCCCTCCCATACACTGCTCAGAAGCTCATTATGCTGCTGAAATCGGGAAGAGGTGTCTTTATAGGGATCATTTAAAGCCAAAACCTGGACTCAGTGAAAAAGGAAGAAAGGATATTTTCAGGGGATAACTGTGCTTTAGGGACAGGCTCTACCGGAAAGAAGTTTCCACAACTCCCAACCACATATACAGTCCCCAAAGCTCAAGCCCTTCCCTCTTTTCTCAGCCTTTGAACACCTGCCCCACAAAAAGCCAGATTCTGGGTCCTCCACAACTTTTCCTCTTTATGAGGCTTTTACACAACAAGATTCCCATGTAGCAGTGCAGGAGGCACCCTCTGTTCACCTTCAGGGCTTTCATGCACGAGCAAGAGGCAGAAGAAGAAAACACAGCACCCACCCAACTGCTCTACCAGTAGAGTTCCCCAGCCTGTGGGCCACCACAAAGGAGCTACCACACACCCCACTTCACCCCCCAAACTGCCCACTCACTGTATAGCCACAGCTCTTTGCCTATCAGCTCCCTCTGGGTCTTCAGCAGCCGCTGCAGCCTCCGGTCTGTGCGCATGTGCTCCACTCGCCCAGCCCTGTAAAAATAAGATTGCAACATGCCACAGACATCCTGGGACCATGGGCTTTAAAACTGAAGCTTGGAACAGGCCTGGCACCTTTGCCTCCAACTAACAAGCTCTTTATTGACCAGGAACTGAACAGCCAGGACTGCCTTCCCGAAGAGTACCATCAAGGAACTCTGGCTGAAGCAAGCAGTCCTGCAAATCTCTTCCAGAGCCCAAGGCTGCTGCTGTTGCAGCAGGAGGAGGTGAGGCCAGGCCAGACACTGTCAGTGAGGCTCTCCAGCCCAAAGCAATGCACACCCCAGGTCAAACACAGTTCCCAAACACAACCTGGTAGGAAAAGAGGGATGGCACTGCTACACAGCTGGAGCCAGAACGGAGAGGGCAGAGGAGAGTCCAGGGGCTGATAATTAGCCCACATGGCCTGCAGCCTCAGTCCACCTCTTCTTGTTCCCCAATCCACAGGAATGGGACAAAGGCAAGTCCTGAGCAGTGCAACCCCCAGTGCGGGTACCCTAGTCCTACATCTCCCCCTTTCCCAGGGCCATCTCCATCAGGTCACCCACCATACAAGTTAGTGGTGATGCTCCAACAGCCAGGCTGAGCCAGGAGCAAGGAAACGTCTCGTCTCTAAATCACCACCTTCAAGCAAGCATGGCAGCTCCGTGTGCTCCTTTGCAAGGCCTGGGCTGCCCTCAGGTGGCAAAAGGCAGAGAGAGCTGCACATCTCACTTCAGACTCCCACCTGCCATGGCAGCTACTGCCCCTGACATCCAACACGGGCTTGTGCCCACTACAAAAACCAGGCTCCCACCATGGTCTATGCAACAGAGGAGTCACTAGGGCCCAAGAAGATAAAGCCAGAAGCAGCATAAAAACATCCACATTAAGATTTTTGAAGCCTCATTTCTAAAGATTCTCAATTCATAGAAAAATACATTTTCTTTCTCAAAAATGCACCTGGTTAGAATTCAGTTTGGCATTACTGCCTTACAAAACAGCTCAGGTAACTACTGAGCTGCAATCTTTCCTGTCCATGTATTAGGAAAGGACAAAGCCTTGGATACAAGGACTTAAAGATGAGAAAGGAACTGGGACCAGAGCTATTATTCTGTTGCAGGTGAGAAGAGATTGCTGTATTGGTTTCCTCTTTTCCTCCCATTCACTTCACTTTTAAAGCAAGTTTGCCAAAGGCTTAGTAACAAAAGAAGTATAAAGGTGGCAGTGTTCTGCTTCTGTTTCTTCCTTTACCAAAACAATGGTTAGGCAGTCTTAAGAGGACAAGATCACAAGCTAGAGAAGACAAGCAATCAAAACCATCCACTCACCACATGCTCCTCCTTTTGCAGTATTCTAGGAATGCAACCTTTTAAAAAATTCCTTTATTTTTAATTACGATGCATAACATGAAAACACCTGGTTGTGTGCAACTCAGTTAAGTTCTAGTTTCCCATAAAGCGAAGCTTTTCTCCTAAAACACGGTACTGAACCAAGACATTCTGTTTTCTGGTATAATAATCCACTTTCCATTTTCTACTTAGTAATAGAATAAAAAAATTCAAAATTGTGAGGGAAAGTACTGCATCTTAAATAAGGGCATGTAATTAGAGTATCTTTTCCATTACAAAAATTTATCATCAACCAGTAAGAATCAATCAGTCCACAATGAAATAACTCAGACTTGCCAGTGCAAACCAATATTGATTTCAGTTACTTAAATCAGTTTCATGCCTGTCAATATAATTTGTTATGAAACCAGTGATTTTGAATCAAACCACTGTGGGGACAGAACCACAACACTTGAAATGCCCACTCATTACAGCATGAAGGAGCCAAATACAGATCACAGGCAGGGAAGGCCAGAGAGAGGACAGGTGCTACAATTCCTGGAAGAAGTGCAATTTCGCAACATGGAGGGCAAAGGCAGACTCATGATAAGAGAGCAGCAACAACCTCCTGCCACCCCAACACAAGCTACAGCAAATTCACGGCTCTTCCTGGGTTCTCAATATTTCTGTGAACAAGCAGCAGCTCAACAGGCTTCAGGGCATCACTAAACGGGGGAAGTGCTTCCAGGCTCCTGACTGTGTGCTCAGCTCACAGTTCACAGAGATGAATGGCACTGAGCAAATTCAGAGCACCAGTACAGCATTTGGTGGGTCAGGGCACAGACTGAACAAGAGGAGAAAGCAGAGGTAAGGTTGCCAGGTAGCAGCTGGCACACAGAAGACAGGCAGGCTAGCAGCAGCAGGATGGGGCCAGAAGCAACATGCAACAAGTCCTCAGAGGACCCAGATGCAGTAAGACTTTATGCAATCTTCCAGGCAAGGACCTGGCAAAACAGGAGTTAATGGTCTCTAAGCTAGCACCAAATCTGTATCTGCCTCTGGGGATGTTAGAAAGGAGGCAAAGGAAAAGCAGTTGTTTCCAGTTACTGTGGATTATTTCTACAGATGATGCACAGAATGCAAAGAACAGAGTGTCAGGGCTGTATGACGCTGCAGTGGAATGGAAGGGATAGAAAACTCTGGCTGCAGATACAGAACTTGGGCTCCTTTGCGATACGTGAACACAAGGATGCTCTGGGACAATCCTTTTGAGGATACAGAGAAATTAACACTACTAACCTGTAGAAAGCAGCTGGCTCTGCATTGACACGAATCTGCATGTGCTTGAACCTGTACAACCAAAAAAACATCGTAATTGTGCACAAATGCTCAGTGAATTATGTAGCCAAAACCATTGCTAGAGGAAATTTGTCTGGCATGTCAGAGCAGTGATTTGAGGCATCTCTTGACAGAAATACTCAACCGGCTCAGAAAGGCACCAGAAACCAAGGCTTAACACAAGGTGCCATCATTCAGGGCCAGCTCACTGGTGCATTTGTTTGGCATCCTGCTCTCTGCACACATCATCTTAGCCCTTGGGCTTACTGTTTGCTGCTAGTCCAGCATCTCCACGATATAGAATCACTGCAGCCAACTGCCCTGGGCTGGGCTCCCTGTGCCACAACAGCTCATGCTGCTGTTCCTGGATGCCCTGAGCCCCAGGAAGAGCCAGAAAACTCCTGCTACACACAGAGTCAACCCTGAAAGCAAGGGGGAGGAGGTGAGTTACAGTGCATATGGAAAGGCTGGGTTGTTGTAGGAATACAGTGAAGGCAGAGGTGAAGCAGAAACCTGATTTCTGTCAGTAGATGCAGTTCACTGAATGTGCCTCTGCAGCCAAGGAAGCTCCATGTGCAGTTTTCTTCAACACATCCCTAAGAAGAAGCACCAACAATGAGCAGGCAAACAGCCTGACGACTGAGCTGTGAGACTGAACTAAGGGCACTGGCTGCCCTGACACAAGGCTGTGAATGGTTGGCAGGGGCACAGTACACTGACTCTGAGGCACTACTGCACAGGTAGCTTTCTCGGAGTGTGGGGAAAGTCACAGACAAGAGAAGTAGCTATATACACAGCACTGAATGGGGACAAAGAAGCTTTCACAGGAGCTGCCAAAGGGCAGTGAAAACACCGCTCTGCTGGGACTCACCTGAAATCCCCCTCCAGTTTTTCCTGCTGCACAAGTTTAGACACAATTGGGCTCATCAACACTTTGTTAACCATCGTCCCAATGACGAAATACCCAAAGATGCTCACCGGGCCTAGCCAGCCCGTGCTACAGAGGAGAAAGAGAAGTCAGCTAATAATTCAAGCAAAAGGGCACTCCCACACCATTAGGTTCAAGCAGTCAGAGCCTTCAGCTGTCACCTCTCTTGGCCTTCACAGAAGTTTGGGGGCCAACAATGCACATCCCAGCATCCCCAAGGTGGAATTCTCTCTGGAGTATAGAGATCACTCACCCAGGTGTACAAATATCCATCTGGGGAGTCGTAAGTGGCAGGCTCCAAAAAAAGAACACAGAAAAGAGGCATGCAAGCAGGGCCAGGATACATCCTTACCTGTGAAAGCACTGGTATGTGTAGTAGGCCAGTGTGAAGGGTGAGATGACGAGCTTGCTGGCCATGGAGCTGAGCTGCCTGCAGAGCCTCTCCACATCCTGGCTGATGCGCTGGTCCCTGCTCAACACAAAGAGCCACTGACACTGTTACAGCCCAGAAGCAAGAGCCAGTACTAAATCCCTAACAGGGCACAAACCAGTCTGTTTCATTGCATGAACGCAGGAGAGGGTGCAGGTGAACAACCTTGCCAGGGAAGGACCTGCAGCTCCCCCATAGGAGACCATTTTCATGGCCCAGCAGGACCCACGCAAGGGCCTTCTTGGCACCCAGCAAGAACAGCTCTTGCCATTGCTTTCACCCTGTTCCTTATATTTATCCCTTGTTCCACTTTCAACAACATGTTCAACACTTGTGCTGAAGGTCTCTGCATCACTGTCCTTTATTCCTTTCCTGGAACAACCCCCATACTACAAAAAACTACTGACTCTCCCCCTAACCTTCAGTACTGAGCTGAGATGCCATCAGACCCACCAGGACCGGCCAGACCTTCACCAGCGGTTGGATATTTGCAAACACTTCCATCAAAGCTACCCTTCCACAGTAGGTGGTCCCTTGGCTCTGAAGGGAGTGCCTCTGGTCCCTTTGCTGCAAAGAAGGAAGTGCTTCCACCCACCCCAGCCCTCAAGAGCAGGAAGCAGCACACCGAGCTTTCTCACCTCACTAGCAGCAGGCACATAGGTGACAGACCCTCGAGTCCCATCTATCCCACTGCTGAGCAGGAGATGCACTTGGGGTAACTAGGAAGAATTTCAGTGTATTTACTCCCTCAGCGCTTCACTTGCCCAGAGCACATGTATGAGAGCCTCAGCTCCAGTGGAAAGGCTACAGCTGAGTGCTGGAGTCCAGAATGAAGAGCAAGGATGGACTCCTGGTTAATCTCAGTGCAGATAAACGACACGGATATTCATCTCTCAACACTTTTGCCGTTCTGGAACAGCAATGGATTTAATTTTGGGGCAGCTCTCACCCTGACTGACCTTACAGTCATCACTTTTCCTTTTCCTCAGACTGTAATTATTCCCATAAAATTGTAGCTAAAATTGTGCTATAGTTTCATAGGAGGATATTGCTTTTTACAAGCTATTAAGCAACATGTAATGAAAAAACATGAAACATATGAAAGCATCAACTCAAATGCCCTGCTACGTGATGTAAGTGTTTGTATGCCACTCAGAAC
Source organism: Dryoscopus gambensis (assembly GCA_013389985.1). Taxonomy (NCBI): domain Eukaryota; kingdom Metazoa; phylum Chordata; class Aves; order Passeriformes; family Malaconotidae; genus Dryoscopus; species Dryoscopus gambensis. The sequence continues at coordinate 185,169 of WEIT01002042.1, read as the reverse complement.
CCATTCTTCTTTCCTTCGAAGTGGATGACTCCATGCATTTAACACTTAGTTTGGTTTGCACTGTGTAATGGGAGGTCTCTTTGTTGCTCTAGTTAGTTCTCTAAGGACCTGGCGCAGGGAAAAACTCTTGTCAAGGAATTGCAAAATTAAGAGAATTTTCGCAGTGGCACCAAAACCATACTAAACAGTAAAACTGAATGTTGGAGCAGAGGCAAGGTATAATGAGAAATACTCCACAGTAATCCCACACATTTGGTCTGCAAAGGTCAGGAGAGCTGTCTCTTTCACTGCAGAGCAGAATGACCCAGTTGTCTCTTAAATTTCACTGCACAATGTGAACACATGCCCTAGTTAAAAATAAACCTGAGCAGAATAATCATGTGGTGAGGTGACTCCATCCTCTGCTTCCCCTCCCACCTCCAAAGAAAAAGACAGGCATGCAGGAGCTTCTGGCTTCACTGTGCTGCACTGCCTGGGAAGTGCTGCATGCCCTGGTGACAAACATGGCTTTTTAACCTCTCCTTGCAACTGCATACCACTGCAAAACACTGTCAGAAATGAACATTTAATGATAGTGCAAGTAAACCCAACAGCAACCTGAAAGTGCATCAGCTTGATGATGATCACCTACTGCCAAACATGCAGAGCTGTTCAACCCAAGCTGAGCCCTCTCTCCTTGCTTGCTGCTCCCCCTTAGATACCCAGCACATCTTCTTGCAGCAGCCACACAAACCACCCTGCTCTGCAATGAAGAAGCAAGGACAGGCAGCCAGGAGCAACAGGCAGCAGAAGTGCAGAGGTTGCTTCAGTTCCTTGAAGTTACCACTATTAGCAAGAGTTAGGAGTCCCTGCAAGACTGCAGTTTTTCCCCAGGACCCTGGGCATGGTCTCTTCTGGTGCTGTCAACATGGGAAATGGCACCAGTGCAGTGACTAGATCAGAGGTGCCCACTCCAGCACAGGAGAGCCTGGATGGAGTCTCAAAACAACTGTATAACAACACGTAACTTGGAAAACATTACCTCTTGATTTCTAGTTTTTCAGCTAGTATTTAATAATTTTAAATTCTGGAGGGGGAAAAAAGGCTTCTACACTGAGATTAACTCAGTTGGTTAAAGCATGGTGCTAAAAACGCCACGGGTTCAATCCCTATGGGGGCCATTCACTTAAAGAGCTGGACTCAATGTTCCATGTGGGTCCACTCTAACTAAGAATATTTTGTTATTCTGTGATCTCTCACATGATGTCTAACGTAGGATCTTTAGCTCTTCACAGTGCACAACTACAACAGCAGTGCCCTGTGTGCAAGGACAGGCTGGAAGGCCAAGGTCCACACACAGCTGTGAGGAAGGGCATTCGACCTTTGCTGCGCAGCCCAGGTAGATCAACAGCTCTGCAGTAAGCAGGACAGTGCACAAAGCAAACTGGAGAGGGACCTCTCGGGGTGCGGGGGCTGGGATCCAAAAGGAGAGACTGAATGCTCCTCCTCTTATATTTCAAGTCACCTCTGACACTTCCTTCCTAGAAACAGGAAAGGGAAATGCAGCCCTCATACAGTGCAAAACAAAGCCCTTCCTGGATGTGGCTCTCATGGGTTATTAAACCACTAAAAAAACCCAACTGAACTGTTCTCAGCTGCAGATTCTGGTGTTTGAAGTTCAAACAGAACAAGGACTGTCCTAACACACTGGCTGCGTGAAGGCAAGGAGAGGCACTGCTGACTCCAGACAGACCCTTTGCAACATCACACAGCGTCAAGAGTTGAGTTTGCAGACAGCATGTGTTATAGCAGCACTAGATCCCTGTTCTGATGGGCATTTTCCTCGCAACTGAAACATCCTGCCCCTAAAACCATCACGACCAGCAGTCACAGGAGTTCCCAGCAACAGGTATCACCTCCCACCAGAGTAGAAGAGGGTGCCTAGATTTGTGCCTAGGTGGTAAAAGCTTCTAGGGCTCAAGCCCCTACCCAGAGACACAGAGAAGTCAGGAAAAGGTGTGCAGCAGCCAGGAGAAGCCAAGCAAGATACTGAAAGAAGCCATCGGCAGCCTACGGGTTATCAATGTCCTCACGCAGCACGTGCAGGCTGTAGTAGACCTGGCCTTGGAAGTAGCAGCCGTGGAGATATTCAGTGAGGGATTGCCTCCATTTCACGTACATCATGTTGCAGATAAACTGGTCGAAACTTTTTAGCTGGAACAAAGGCAAAGAGATGGATGGGAAGAGATAAGTGAGAGCAAACATTTTTCAAAATGAAATAAAAACTAGCAGTTTGTACTAGTGATCCTCCTCACACCCCACAGGGCGTGAGCAGACTCGAATCCTTTGTGACCAGGATCATGCCAGGAGCCATGGGCAGCTTTCCCTTCCTCTCCCAAGACATGTGAGCCTCTGGTCTTACCGTGGAGTTCACAACGATCAGAGTCACGGCAACGGCAGTCAATGTTTTGAATCCGGAGAAGTCCTTGTTCCCTAGGACCTCATAGTACTGGCTGGGGATGACGCCGACCTGGTAAATAACCAGCTGCTCTGAAGGAGAAAGGCAAGCAGGGGAAGGAATTGAAGGACAACGGTGACAAGGCAAAGTGGGGGACCACAGGGAGCAGACGCGGGGTGCAGCCCCCCATCCCCACCACCCAGGCTCACCCAGCAAAGCGACACCGAGCAGCGTCAGGAACATGAGGGCGCTCGGGGAGGGCCACCCAGGAAAGAGCACGGCCAGCAGCCGCAGGAACCGCCGCAGGAACAGCCCGTCCAGCCGGGAGCCAGCTCTGCAACGGAGGGAGACGCGGGGACCGGCAGTGAGCTCGGGGGTCCCACCCCACCTCCCCTCCGCCACGCCCCGGCCCAGCCCGGTCCGTGCTC